>JAANSP010000089.1:0-20335 GCA_036850745.1 Homidia socia
AGCATAGCTTAATGTAATATTTTGTATTATTCATAAGCACAGAGGGTGTTGTAGATCGTGCTTGCTGGCAATATGTATGCAAAAGTAAACATTTTATTTTACACCACACGGTGCAGTCAGTATGAAATAAGGACGGATGCTGCCACATCAATAAGTACAATCATGTATAAAGCTAGCTTGCAAAGAAGAAAAAAAAATCAAGTCATGAATTCTTTCTTTTAAGCGACTGATCAACCTCCTCCCCCTACATTTCCACTCCATAGTAATAATAATATTGATAATATACTCCGTTCCGTGGTATATACATATAAAAATAACAGCATAAAATACGCGTCTATATACTTCTTTCTTTTTCGCTCTTTCACATAGTCCATCTTTCCTTTCTTCTTCGTCATGCTATATTCTTTTCCGATTGTGCTGCAAAAGAGAATCCCGCTGTTGTTGATACTTTTCTTCTTCGTCTTCGCTTATTTTAATGCATATTATATATATTTCATCATCAAGATCAAGAATGAAACTATTTACTTATTGTATCCACCTCTCCCACCATCATTATCATCAACGCAGGAAGAATAAGAATCACAAGTTTATTAGCGTATCTTCATTATTATTATTATTACAGCATTACAAAAGATAAGATTATATTATATGCAAGTTCCTTTGCATAGAAGATATTCGACATACACTCTGCTTTGATATTATAACATGATGATGATGATGATGATCGTCATCTTCCTTCCTCCGGTGCGATGTCTCCTCCGCTTTCTGTTGTTGATTTTGACTTTGTAAATACGTGCAGCAGCGATGATGATGCTATAATATAGCGAAAAACGCTCCCTGCTGCTGCTACTATTAGGTATGTCCTGTATTCTGTACTACACAGTCTGTGGTAATGTCCTTCCTTTGTCTTTTTTCTCCTGTTTGCTCTTCTCCTGCCACCACTCTCTCGGTTCACTGTCGAGCAAAAATGTCGAGAAAAAAATTGTAAGTACAAAAACTTGTAAAAAGATTATACATACCATATAGCTCGCATAATGATGTTACTTACTCCAACACCATTATAAAAGACGCAGTTATTCAGACAGACAGACGTAGCGTATACATACACGAGAGTACCCAAACAAACCCATTTCTCAGTTCAGTTCTCTCTCTTCCAAAAAAGAATGTTATCTCATCCAAAATACCATACCCCACCGTCATCTCATCACCAGCAATGCTCTCTCTCCCTCACACACAGGCAAAAATTTATAGGTTTAGTTTAGGTATACACATCTCAAAGCTAAACGTACAGAAAAGGCAACTATAAGAGCAATCCACTATCCACCTCCTCTTGAATTTGTGCTCAACGAAAGGAGAAAAAATTAACTATAAAGAAGCAAAAAGTTTCTTTGCATCCACTACTTCTACAAACATAATAATATCTGCATCTCGTCTTCTTTCTCAACACGCACACATGCATGCATGCATATATTTTGTAGCTTCTTTCCTACAAAGGAATTTAACTTTTTTGGCCTAATGTTACTCAACTTTTATACTTGATATTTATTATTACCTACCACTTTATTATATGCATATAAGTTTTGTAGATTTACTACTATGTACTGCATATTTCTTGACTTCTTTTTACTATATTTCAAAAAAGCTTGTATTGCAATACATAATATATTATTATTGTACACGGTGGTGGTGGTATGAGATGATGGCCACGCACGGCTGCTGCTGCTCCTCCTGCCATTTCATCTTTTTTTCTTTCTACATTCATTCGTTCCGTCCTCGTCCTCCCGTACACTTTCTTCTTCCTTTTCTGTTTGATTGAGAGATTTTTGTCCTATTCAACGATCCTGAGTCTTCAGTGCGCTGTGTACTACTACTACAAATGCAATGCTGGTTACTACATGATGACTATGAATACAGAGTATCATCTATGATTCCTTCTCCTTACTTCTTCGTCTTCATTCTCTTCCTACTCTACAACAACAGCTAAAAAGAAGAAGAAAGAATTGCATGCAGGGGCAAAACTCTCAGAAGGTGATCGTCAGGAAGATATTGACGCTTCATAGTATCAACTTCATATTCGGTATATCATCTTTATGATAATATTCATGCCCATCTCATTCTTATGATGATCATATTGATCATTGATCATCAACACAAAAAAGTAAAGTTCATAATATTTTTGCTGTGAGGTGGTAGTAGTTAAATAGTAAAACTAAAGCAAAGCAAAATCAGTTGTAACGTCGTAGTAGCAGCGTTTTTTGATAGTTCAAAAGTATGTGTATGAAGTAAGCCGTAAAACATGCTCTGTAATAATAAAATAATGCAATGTGTATTATCCCTCTCCGTCGTCACACAAAACTGCAAATCCCTGTTTCATGATAGTAGTAAAATACGATTTGGTTTTGGTTTGGTGGTGCTAAGTAAGGTGTATTACAGCTACAACAATGTGGATGGATATACTTAAGCTAGTTCATATTTGCTTTGCTGTACGATGATCTGAGATATAGCTTTCTTGCATGGTGTGCTGACGGTGGTATCGATGTAGTAGTTCATCGTTCAACAAAATCCAAAAAGCTGTGTTCTGCTGTTGTTTCTGTTTTTGACTGCATATTCTGCGCTGAAAACTCTCCTTCATATGAACTGACTGAGACTACTCCTCTGGGCTGACTTACTAAAATACAACAACCGTATAGTTTACTTCACAGAACAGAGTGTCAGAAAACCACAAGAGCACACACAGCACGCAATTTGAACTTGTGTTTTTGTGAAAGGCAAAAACATCATGACTATGACTATGACGATGACGATCGTGCAATGTAGCATAAAGCAGGGATGATGAAAAAACATAAAACATAATATTCTCTGTGCAATGCTCTATCGTGCTTTCCGTCCGTGATAGTCAAGTCAGAGAGAGTCAGAGAGGTAGATGAACAGAAGGGCAAGCAATTTGATGTGTATATGTGTGTGTACTAGACAAGACAGCTCAGAAGAGAGAGAGGAGACGTAAGAAAGTCTCAGTTTTCAGTCAGTTCGCTACGATAGTTGTAATAGTAAAGTACTGCACACATCACACCGTTTTTAAGGAATTCCATATTCCATTGAACCAAAAAGTGAAAAACCCCAACTTCTAAGTCCAAGTCGCTACTAAAGTTAAACGAAAACCATTGAATATTACTGATACGTTTTGTGCTTCAAAGAAACAAGAAGAAAAACTTTTAGTTGTCTTTTTATAGTTTTGCAACATCACAATTATAACAAAACAAAAACGAGATACATGCATAAAATGAAATGAGCAACAGCCGTGGTGGTTATTATAAGCAAAAGTAAATATTTATCTTAACAAGAAGTAAGTAATTTTGCCTTCATTTATTCATACATATTTGCACTGTGTTTATAACAGTTAAACTATTGTTTGTTGATTGTCGGCGGTGTAAAATTATTAGAGTAAGTAACGATAATACGAATTTCTCACTGTTGTTGTTAATGATAAATGTAATACAGTGTAAAGTACAACAATAGCAACTGACATTTCTTTCTCCGTTTACAGTTGACAGTACAAAAGTCAAATAATAGTCTAATTTGCAGAAAGGTGCTTGTTTGCGATTTGCATAAAAGTCTAAAGTATGTACGACTGTTGAGGAGAAGTCTGAAAATGTGAATGATTGCATTGTATGATGATGAGTGTGTGCACATGTGAATGAGTGGAAAGAAGAATCTGTATCTGGGAATCTAACACAGTTGAGTGATTTGTTTGACATTCGACATTTTATGGTGGAACATTTTGGATACTTTTATGCTAATACCAAAAACAACTCTATATATAAGACATACGAGGAATTGTTGTTGTTATATTGTGGATGGGAAAATAGTCCGTTGACAAAAGTTAACATTTTTGGCTCCCTCACTCTCTCTAGTTATTATTACGTTTCATTGTTGTTGGACTTTTTGGCTTCCAAAAATAAAGTCGCAGTAAAAAATTGTACTTGAAGTAGCAGCAACCGGTGTTTTTTATTTTTGAAAAATAGTAATAATTAATGTTTTAAGGGAAACTCTAGAGTTTTAATAATACAAAAAAGTGTATAATAGTTTGTGACTTTTAACTATTTTCCAGTGAATTCTGTGGAAGAAATAAAGGAGAAGCTGCTTTAAACTTAACTAACCTAACTGATTAGTCATTTGGAGTTTTGGAACATACATAAATACATCGGATAACAAAGGAAGGATTTAAATTATAATGTAAGTGTAAAATTCAAACTATCATTGGTTGGTATGATTGATGATCATGACAATGAATGATGATCATTGATTTTAACATATATATTTTTTAATGTTCAATGCCCCTATGCCATTTGATATTTTGAAAATGAAGGAAGTATACATTCAATTTCGATAGTGCAAGTTTGCATATCCATGTTTACCGTGAATTTATTACCCATTGGTACCTGGAATTAGTAGTACCTACCTTGCTTTTATAATAGTCAATATTTGCGAAAAGGCCCAGTAGGCCCTTATAATATCAGTTTTACAGTCGATTTCATGAATCTGTCAAACTCTTTTGAGTATTGACTATAATGAATTTGGTAGTATTTAGTTGTCATAGCTTTGTTTTAGCATTTTGAGCACGCGCACGACAGGAACCTAAAAAAATATGTAAAAAAGACCAAAATGTTTGATTCCAATCTCCATAAAACTTATTATTCTAACGACTAGACTCTCAAGATTATGTTTATTGCATGTAATGCTCTTTTCTTGGTAATTAAAAAAGTAATACTAAAATTTGGAAAAGTACAAATTGTGTATGCAATATGCAATACAAACAATATTTACATTTCATAAACAACAACCGTTTTCAAACAAAGTAATATGGTCCTTGTTGGGTAGTGTAGGTTCATTGTCTCTTGTTTGGGAAATAGAAATACATAACATTATTGCAGGACTAATATATTTAAATAACAATAATTAAATCACTAATTAATTTAAAAGCGATTTTTGTCGTTCGAACGTTGGGTAGACATAACCGGCCACAGAAAAAACTTTGCTACATGGCGTCATTATCATCAGCTATTATCAAAGAACCGTACAAGCAGACAAATTAGTTTATTGGAGCATGAACTATATAAAAATTTCAGAAGCTGAGAGCAAATTGAAATTATAAGACGATGACACTCCGCTTGTAATGCAAATTTAAGTTAAAAAGTATGTATATTTCGATAAAGGAGAGGAAGTCAGAAAGCTGAGTACGTACTAAACTTTTCATCATCATCATCGTCATCATCTCTCTCTAGCATACGACCATCGTCATTGGTATTTTTGGAGATATTACGGCATCATCGTGTAAAAGGGTAAACGCCACTAAAATTAAACTGCGACTGATTTCTTAGTCTTTTCATTCACACAGCAGCACGCTGCGCTGCCTACTACTGCTGAGGTTACGTTGTTGAGTAAGCATTTGCTTTGTCATATTTTGGTTTTCCATGCTGTCATTCCGCCACGCCAGTCTACTCATATTCAGTGGCGTAACGGAGCAACCAAGAACAGAAAAGGGCTCACTCACACATGATTC
Source organism: Homidia socia (assembly GCA_036850745.1). Classification (NCBI taxonomy): domain Eukaryota; kingdom Metazoa; phylum Arthropoda; class Collembola; order Entomobryomorpha; family Entomobryidae; genus Homidia; species Homidia socia. The sequence goes on from JAANSP010000089.1 coordinate 5,561, forward strand.
TGTTCATATTTTGTCAAAAAGTGTGAGCTCAAAGCTCAAGTAACTTCTTCTTTTTTCCGTTTTTAATTGTTTTAAAAGTGTATACTAAAGTTAAATTAAAAAACGAGTGTAGTAAGCAGGACCATCAAGAGGAATTTGTGTATTTTCCTCCATTAACTGGTAGAAGTTAATCATTGTAAGTGAGGTACTAATTAATAATTACTCGGACGGAATTATAGTAACACAGTAATAGTAGTAATTATTGAATGACCCCATTAGTCATCGCATCTCACACAATGTTATTATTATTGTTATTCTTTTTAGCAGTTTGATATTTTGATAGAGCATTGGAGGCCACAATTTGTGGCTAGTTCATTCGGTTCAGGGTTCAGTTGAACTGTGTACTATGTAATATAAAAGTTGTGTAGTTTGCAGTGCAGCACTGTACTCTATAGGTAGAGTAGACTGTAGGACATAGTAGTAGAGTAGAGTAAGAGTAAAAGACGGATTTGACTTGTGCATGTGCGAGGGAATTGAATTTTGCAGCCGGTCTGAATCTATTTCTTTCATTCCTTCATTTCCGTTCAGTCAATTTCTGTTTGATTTCTGAAGTTCTGAGTAGCAAAATTTTTTGAAAATTTAATCATTGCGGATTGCAGAGATTAATTTCCAGGTGAAATAATTAGAGTTATCAATTAAAATTCTAAATTGTTACTTAATAATCAAAAGTGGGAAAATGTTTAAATTAATGATTTCGCGTTAGTTTTGGCTACATATATGAGTATATTTGGTTGGTGTTCACTGTTAAATTACTTTTTACCACGACTGTTGGTTGTAATGTGGTGATTGTCATTTAATATTTTTCATTTGACTGGATAACTAGCAATTCTTTGGTAAATTTGGGGTTGCTTATTGCGTCTTTTTTATTTACAGATTTTTCGGATAACACTGTTTGGAAGTAACGACAACCTAGGATTCTTGTTGGTTGGCTGGATTTAGTTGCTGTCTATTCCGTAAGTATTTTTCAATTGTTTTCGATAGTTTATTGGAATGTTATCGGGTACAAAGTGCAGTTCATACGCGGTTCTTAATTTTGTCGGTGTCATGGCATAAGTCATGCCTTTGAACATTTTATTTACAGTCAGAATATGGCTGTTAAAACAGGTGCCTGCCTACACTGCATTTTCAATACTTGTTTGTAATTTCACCACCATCTAAATTTAAGATTAAAACGTTAGGTCGTAAAATTTTCATTACCTTTTTCATTCGGTAACTCATTGAATGCATAATTAAGTTGTTTTATTTAATGCTAGATAATTACCCAATGCACATCCGGTGAATTGCTATTTATCCGTCTAACTACTTTCGTTCTTTATTGACTGTTTATGAGGAGGAGTAAATGATTAGGTTCGGCCTTTTTGATTAGCATACCTGACCGGGCGCATGAATACACTAACTTGACATATTTTGGCAATCGTGTTGATAATAATAATTGACAAGCAAGGATGTGGAATACCAACGGTATTTCTCAGCTCATTGTCAGTGATGAAAGGGAAGATGCCAGGGAAATAAACAAGCTAGGCGTGACTTAACTTGGAAATAGTATGTCAGGCAGCAATGTCACTTCTAGATAAGCTGATGTTTGATTTAAAAAATTGCAAGAAATTTGAAGGTTTAAATGTTGTACGGAGATGCAAGTCCTATTTAAAAAAAACAGATTGCATTCTCTTTCTCATAGTTGAGGCTTTATTTCATGAGTTTTGACAAAAATGAGGCACAGCAACCATTTTATACCATTTTATGCGAATAATTTTGCTTGCACTGTGTGATTGTCATTCATTACTTACACTACCGTGTTTGAGTAGTTTCAAAGCTTCATAAAGGGAATAATATTTAGTACTTCACTCTGTCTTAAAATCTCTGAAACGAACTGCTTTAAAAACTTTAGTTGGACTTGTTATGTTTTCACAATCGATGGTAATCTAAGTTTAAGTGGTGTTTTCTGTTTGGAAGTTTTCGCAAAACGACGTTTGTATTTTTTTATAAAGTTTACTTAACGTTAATAAAAGAGTGTTGTTCCATTTGTTTAGTTGTAAATTGAATGGTTGTTAAAATGCCAGGAATGGTGCATGGTCCGTCATCCATCGTAATTACAGTACGGCATGGCTTGTTCAACTGACTTTTTCCAAGTTCATTCTTCGTCAACATTATCACCTCATTTTATTTTGTGCAATTTGTTTAATAAATACCGAATAAAAAACTGCGCCAATTCAACACAGCTAGACCGTCATATATATTTTCTCTCACTTAAAGCTCTAATTTTTTACAGCTCTTGTCTTCCTGAATATTGCAATGTAGTTAGCACTAAAGAGCAACGGTTAAATTTGAAAAGTCACATTTTGGCAAAATTTATAGCTGCATGTTTATTAGCGGCAAACTGAATGGTCTTTGCTTTACTAGCTCATTCGTTACACTTGCTATGCATGTCTGTGATGGAAGCGTGAAAATAATGTATGAAGATTTATTCAATCTACCCATTTGAGAACGTGAGCGGCAGACCAGTGAGCAAGATTTTTTCTTTCCTCAATTGATCAAATCAGAACACGAAAAAAGGTGAATCAAAGTATTAAGTAATTTAGTAAGAGTTCAGAGACACATCATACCAGAAAAACGTTACTGAACATCCACAAAAGCGTATTATTATCAATTGTGTAGAGGTTGATTATTAGCTCATATCATCTTTTTAGCTTTTCAATTCAGTTGCTCTTTATTGCAAATTATTAATATTTGCACTGTGTACATATGCATAATGCAAATGTAGTCACATAATCACAATAATAGTGCAGCCGCTGTCGCCAGACCAATTTTAATAGCAAGCTTGAGCGAACACAGGAAATACAGCGTCGCATTTTTTATTATTCTGTTGCACTTTTTATGATGATGGTAATCATCATGGTACATATGTAAAAGTATATAGCCTTTGCGTGCCACCAGATACTTTGCCATTTGCTTGCACACGTCTGAATATTTTTAGGAATTTTTCTGCGTTATTATCCAAGCGTGACTCATTCATTTTCGATGTGCATAAAATGTAGTTTTTTTTGAAATGACTAATGTCATTCAGATTGTTGATACCGGTGTTACATGTGTTAGATTTCATCATCATATCATACCATACCGTTGCGTTTGCCACCACCTAACGTAATCACCTTCCACACAAACTGCAGAAATGCAGGAATTTTTCAGTATTTGGTCACGAAGTCACGATAAAAGACGCATAATATAATAGTATTAGTATTGTTATTATTATAATAAAATAGAAAATAGTAATATTGCTACTTTTCAAAATAAATGTAATATTATTTGCTTTCGTAAATACAGAAGATTGCATCAGTGAAATGATACTATCAGGCTATCGAGCACCAAACACCATCGACATCATCAGTTTCACATATAACATCGACATATCAAAAATTAGGAATATTGTACCAGCTTTACAGCTACATAAATACATGCCATAAAGTTAGTTTTCGCCTAATCTAATAGATAGTTGTTTTTTATTTTGTGGTTGATGAATGAGTTGAATGTTTTTTAAAAAGAACAAATCCAAAATGAGCGGACCTGTAAAGTAATAAATTACATGCCGTGTTTTCCTATTTGCTCCCTTGTAGGCTTTTTATGAACACGCTTTAATCTCATAGCTAGCGTAGGAATAGGAAAACACATCTGCACTCTGCAGAGATATTAATGGTTCAACTTGATCTATATAATAGAGCATATAATCTTTAAAAAGCACAATGTGCTTTATGTGCTTAGCGCATATTAACATTACCCCGGAAAATATAATTTTCTAACTGCTTACATATTGACATATTCACAAGAAGAGCTATAAAGTGGAATCTGTACAATTATTTAATTTTAACATGCATCACTTCTCAAATACAACAAAAAATCTCCAAATTTATCTCAGACTAATTAGCTGATGATACCTACTTCTTGATTCCTTTGAAAGGATAATTCTAAAAAATACGTTGCTGACCCTGTTATATATTAGTCAGTTACTCAGTTGGAAAGAAGTGGCGACTGGTATTGATAGTAAATTGATTTGCCCAAGTCCGTGTATCTGTCAGTCCTTTCACCACACGATAACTGCCAATTTTGTGTATTTTACACAGGGTAGCATGTTTTCTGATTTCCGCGGCCTGTTTATTATTGGTTTCAAAGCTTGGCTATATCGAATTGTGAAGGATAACTCGTGAGAGGATTTTATGGTGCTTATTTGTATTTTTAAAGTGCATCACTTCCTTTTCTTTGATTGCACATGATACAAATTACAATAATGTGACTGCATTTCCGTCGTAAATATGGATTCTTAAGATTAAGAATAAGTACGAACTACGAACTAACCAAGCGGAATGTTTTCATTTTATGTTGTATCACAATATCTGTTTACCTAAGTTGTCCAGAGAACTCTATTTTTAATTGACCAGTATAAAAGTTGTATATTAAGGTATTTGTACAAAATATCCAAATATGTATCATAAGCTTTTTGCTTGTTAAATACATTGCTTGGTTGAGAGTTCTTCGGCATTGACGTAGGATGCAAATTGTACAGTCTTTCATATAATAATTACTTATGGCTAACTACCCACCGACGAGGTTCATGCATGTACGAGTTGTAGTCATGCATTCAAAAGTAAACATGTTCATTTACCCTTAATGACTCTGCAGCCATTATCCTCATTTTTTATATTGCTGTATAAAAACGGCTTCCATGAAATACATAGGTATGCAATATGCATGTATTTGTTTATTTTCGCTGCTCGTATAGGAAGTCTAGTAATTTGTTCCAAATAGGCAGCTAGTTGCTAACCAGTCGCTACTGTAGTAAGCACAAATGCAGTCTTATCCTTGAGTGAAATGCTTTTTGAATTCCTTTCTAATAATTTAAGTTAATTCATCCTGATCCTGAAGAGGTCGAAATTTACTACAGTAATCACAAACATATTAATATGAGTATGCACGTAACATGGATGGATTATATTTGAGGAGAAAAAAAGAGCCCTAATTTTTACGCAGGTAATCATTCTTTCTCGGTTATTGTGAAGGTTCTTCGGTTGGTCGATCCTCTATTACATAGTTTGTACTACAAACTTTGTAGTTCCATTTTGTTAGCCATGTTCATCATAATGATCACTGATCGGCATCATTAAGTTGAGGTACACGCTTTCTGTAAAGAAACGAGATTATTGTTAGTATTGTTAATGTTACACATGTTAAGAGTTTATTATATGTGTGAGGTGAGTACTTTTGCGTCTTAAATGTTGCATCGAGTTTCACATTTTATGATTCATATGCACTGTCGACTTTCGTAGAAGGCCATTTAATCAGCACAGTATGATAAAGTGATGATCTCGCATGGAGTGGAGAATGATTCTAGCGTGCGTAGCGTAGTACCACTACTTTTTTTGCAAACGTGAGGTGCATTCGTTCATATATAAGTATGACAATGTATGTGATTGAAGCAGGAATATTTTGTATTTTGTTAATGTAGTGAATTATTCAATTGAGGTATTATTGATTTTCTATGTTTTCTTCACTTTTTCTTATCTCAATCTCGATTAAAAATTCTTATTGCCTTTTTATAAAGACCAATTTACATATGCTGGCAGAAATGATTCATCGTACTGGAATCCAGAACTGAAAGTGATTAGAAGACTAATGAAATCAGTATCAAGGAATCTACAAAGTCGAATTCATGAAGTATGTAACCTAAAATACAAAATTACAGTATATTGAGCCGAGTTGTTGTATCATTTTCACTATCATTATGATCAAGTTAACTGAGTTATCTTATATCGTATTTAAAAAAAATCATACAGCTTACTGCTATTATCGCAGCTATATCCTCTATATTACATACACAGGTAATGTGGCAATTTAAGTGCATTAAAGTTCTGCTGACAGTTTTAAGAGTTTTTGTGTACATTTCATACATTTCTCACCAATTTTTGCATAAGGCGAGTATAGTTAGCGTGTGTTTTTATCACGCTCTCAGTACTTGGTTTCAAGACGTATGTTCATAATTCGAGGATTGAAATATTTGATGGATGATGTAAGTGTTCATTGATGATTAACTAACTACTTATTACCACTACATTTGCTACTTGCTTAAACTATCGTCTTGTTGTCGGATAGAAATCATCAAGCTTGCGCCCCGCCCTACCCTTCAACTCGACTGTTGTACATTTAGTTCGATGGTTTCTTAGAAGATCTTCTCAGGTAGCGATTCTACTTCTCTTTAATACTTTTCTGCTGATCTCGGTACTACTTATTATTACAGTACAGTACTTTTTTGAAACAGTTGTTATTTTTGTTTTAGCTAGCTTCAGATTAAAGTGTGAAAGTCACAGAATGAGAATCGTGCATTATCACGACGAGCACGTATACATTCAAATACATAGGTATACTAAGTAGAAAAATAATATTATTTAAACAATTGAGTTTTTTGTTATTTATTTATCTATATAAAAATCTTTTGAGTATAAAAATATCACTTACAAAAAAGAAAGCAATAGCTTGTATGTAGTGAATGAATACTCCTAGTTTAGCAATCAACAAATACGTTTGATTCACAACTCAGAAAGAGGGCTAACAGATCCTGCTGACGAATAAGAACAGTCACTAACCCTAAGAAGTCGTAAGTTATTACATTTACAAGCTGTAATGGATATAAGTTTTTATACGATAGGATATTAAAAAAGAAATGAGTTTTTTACAGGCGCTTGTTTCGTGTTGTTACTGCATGAATAATGATAGGTACAAAGAAAAGTTTTATTTAGCCAGCTTCTACAGCTGCCATTGCATTAAGATTATTATTGGCTAAAACAGACTTAAGCTCTACGATTTTTGAACAATGAGTAGAACAGACGCAGATTATTTGGCAATTTTTCATTCTTGGCCTGAATTTTACTATTACTATGGGCTGTCTTAAAATATGTAGAAATGGAATTCAGTTGATAGTCGACAAGTTTGTTACCGTGGTCTTTTTCTTGATCGCTTGCTCGGAATTGGAATATCCACAAGATGTAGGCTGTTCCTCGCAGAACATTATAAAACGTGCTTCGGGAATTTCGCGAAAGTCTTCCCATGGCCCCAACTTTCAGGACCTGCTGAAAACTTTAAAAATTTATATTTGGTCATTCAGGGCATTGTAAGTATGCAACTGCACTGCAATCTTTGTTAACCGCAACCTATATGTGAATGTATGCTAGTTTTTTGCTTGCATTTTACTAGGTTTGGTAAAAATTGATGATATTCACTTTCCAGAACTTTTAGGGAATTTTTATGGTCCTGGAGGGTTCGATTTTGTTTTGGTCGTGTGAGGGTCGGAAATGATCACTTGATTGCTGATGCACTGCATGGTTACTGTTACAAATTGTAACGTACAACTGCTAACTCGCTTTGCATCGCTGCTGTCATCTTTGCACTCCGACATCATGCCATCACGTTTCTTAACAATACGATACTGTGTTAAATCTGCCTTTCAGTGTTCCGTTGTGAAAATCATGTTTCATTAGTGTCCTGATGAATTTATGCATTTATTGAAGAGACGAGGATTATTATTCTGCATTACTAATACATTGAGAGGGGCCACTGTGCTGGTATATATGGTAATATTCGTATCATGTACTTAAATACGAATGCTTGATTCCGATACTATTTTTCATACTTTTTCCCGAGGAAAAATGCTAATGATGAAGAGGTTAGATAATGGAATGAGGCGAATGAATTTCTTTAAAGTTTATGATAAACAGAGAATTATAGATTTATGTATAGGTAGTGTAAGGAATTAAGGATTTGGGAAAGTGGAAAGACGAGACGAAAAGGTGCATTTGTGGGACCGTATTCAAACATGAAAACAGTAGGAGCAGTGAACAATCTTTTGTATGTACTCAGCATTGTAAAAAATGCACAAAAAGTAGCGTTATTATGTTTCTGTCTGTAACATTACTTTTCTAGGTTAAACAAGCATCAGATTAGTGATGATAATAGCGGTATCCTGTAGTAACACCAGCCAACCGAACCAAGAAGGAAATCATTTTTGATGTTGTTGTGTTGTAATAATTGAAGTACGGTACAATAGTTAACTTGAAGGATGTATTGTGGTATTATTGTGGTAGCTAAATTATGTTTAATATTTACTATAATTCGCAATATTTCATATATTTATGTTTGCACACATGGTAAACCCGATTGGATAGATGATGACATGACTCACATAAATTGTATTTTTGCTTTTCCAACCTTCTTTTATAGAAAGCTTCGTATTATGTAGTGGTCGTAAGTAATATTCAAAATTGCATTAATATTCTTTACAAAGAATGTGTAAAAATGTAATAGGAGTCGTCTTTGTTCTCATTAAAATTTCAAGTTCTTGATTTGCACTAACGTTAATAAATATTTTTTTTGTCTGTTTACAGTTTCATTCATGTGTACAAATAATTTCTGATTAGTTGACAAATTGTCTGTTTTATTATACAGTATTGCAGAGCAGTTATCTTGATTTGTGTTCCCTCTCATTCCAACCGCTCAGCTTTATATGTGAACGTGTAATATGTATAACGTGTGGTATATCGCGTTTGGAGTTTGATCCTCGTGCGGTCGCGATGATAATAGCCGTAAGGGATATAGACACTGAGCTCATTACTGCACACTGCAGTAACTGCAGTGAAAAGAAACGAGCCTTATTTTTAAAAATCTAGTTCCTTCGGCAATGCAATTTGCAACTCTCGTCTCGGTGTACATCAATTTTTAGTAAATGTAACTATGTAGCTTCAAGTGCATCAATGTGCATGTTTGAATAGTTTTTATTCGTTCAGTAATATCAATATTGATAGGGCGGTCAATGCAACGGTATCTTCAGACCTCATGTTCGTTCATTGTACATACCATCTTTGTTTTATTATAGAAGAGTTATTGATCAGAATGATCAGTTATCTTTAATATATGCAGGTGCCCACACATACATGTACTTAATGGAAGTATATTCTAATAGTAAGAAATAAGAAACGAAGCAAGCCTGGAAGAAACTTAAAAAATATAATTTATAAAATAAAAACAGCGGTACATATTTACACTACACTACACTATTCTAAGTACATATGCATAGTTTTAACCGATATTTAGAGTTAGATGTTAACATGTGAAACGCTTTCAAACTTAAGGTTTTTAAAATGTGGTTGTGGTGGTAAATTGCCACACAGCAGCATGGTTTAGGATGTAGGTATCGTCACCCAAGAAAGATTGTGATTCATTGCAATGAACACTACTTCATTTGTCCGGAAAAGGGATAAGATAATTATTATGCTTTTTGTTTGCTGATGGATGACTATTTTGCATTACAGTTTTTTTTGAGCCGAAATGAACTATTATGAGTTGAGGGTATTATTAACTACCGGAAGAATTCAGGTAGCTAATGATTTTAATATGTCTGTCTGTGGACACGATAACTCTGTTTCCTATTGACCAATTGTACTAGAGTTGAGTTTTTAGGATTTTTTCGGCAGGCCCTGCCTTGTACACTGCTGACTATTTTCCCTACCCTGCCCTGCTCTGCTTGGTCAAAAATTTTGTCAGCAAACCTGCAGGGTCCTACGGTTAACAAAAAGCATTTAAGTTGCAACCAATGCAAGTTGAATTAGAAGTAAAGCATTGTTAAATAATATTACCTAATGCAATTCTTGCAATATGCAAACTATTTTTGTTTTCTACCAACTAGAAATTAAAAATCTTCATTTATTGTTATGATCCCGGTTTTGATCTATAACCTCCATAAATTAATTACAAATTGAATTGAGCAGTCTGTAATAGCTTTCTCCATGAAATTTAAAGCACCCTGCTGCCCCATGACTCAACTCTAAATTGTACTTCGAATTTGATCCCTTGAACCAAAATGACCTCTGCTATTGATTCTCAGACTGATTATTCAATACGGATAGGATTGGCAAGGGTCGAAAGGTCAAATGCTTCTCAAATTTGTCAAAAACAGAACTGAGCCGAATATTACTATATACACGTAATTGAGATAGTTCATCACAACTATATAAATTCAGATTCTACTTTTTACTCTAGATATCATAATATTTTCAATATGCAACCATTTCTTCCGGTGGTTTTATTTTAACGGTTTTACACCAATCTCGTTATTTTTATCATTTTCATACTAACGTCCCATTTCACTTACGCGTAAAATGTACCGTTCTCTCCTAGTGTTTGTAGTAAGTTCAAGAATCTAGAAACCCTTTTAAAGTTTTGTTTGATATTCAGCAAAATAGGGTGTGCAAAAAGCGTTTAAGTGTTGGCTATAGTTATCTACTATATACTTATACATTAAATTAAATTTATGTTACACTTTCCAATTCTTAAGTTAAGTGAAGTTGCTACTAGTGACATGACAGACATTCTATAGCTTTACAAAAAATCACAACGTGATTTCGGTGATTTGTTCGAGTGGGAGAAAAATGCTAGAGATGAATTATAATTTGTTGATGTTTACCTAATGAATGAGAAGGCAAAACACATGCGCTGCTATTAGGTACATTTATTGTTCATAGTTGTTACTTTTCCGATATTGCACCGTCCACCCACACCACATACGCGCTTTCATGTTGTGTGTGACTATCTTGTGTGCTCGTCCTCTTTGATTGTGTTTGGCAATTAGCTCCATGTCACCATATTTGGAAATGAGATTATTGGTTTAGTCATGCACTTGAGCAAACCTAATGCGACGTTGTTGTGCGCCTTATGATTTGAGTGGTTTGCTGTGAAAGTTGTGGGCGGTGAAAAGTGAATAAACTAGACTTACCTGTTCGCAATTATAGCACCCTCATCATCTGTTCTGAAAAAGAATGTAAACCTGTGTGGATTGTGGAGTGCGTGGTGGGTGAATACATATTATTGTGTAGGTAGGTAGGTATTCAAATGGATCTCGCTTAGAGTCTTAAACTGACATTTTTTTATCGGTTAGTCGTCACTTGTGGGAGCAGGCAATGATAGTTACATTATGTGCGTTTTTGTTTATGCGTAACCGTGTCAATTGTAATAATGGTTTTACTGCCATTGCAACATTTTAGAATCCGACAAACTGGTTAGGCTACATGTTTTTCTTCATATTTTGGAGAAAATCTTGATAGTTTTCTGCATAATGGTTGTTGAAATCCAATAACTACTGAACAAAATTTTGTTGTTTTTAAGGGTCTATCTGTGGAATATGTAGTTCAGTATTTTAATGATTTGTTTTATTGTATAACACCATTTTCGTGCTTTTTGATTGAAAAATCGTCTTGTTATAGTAGGAATTCCTCAACAGTGTGTGTGCAAAAAAACAATTTTTTAAAACTTTGGTACATAGCGTAGCAGTTTAAAATAACCAAAAATTGTTTCCGTGTTAAGCAATTGATTGTTTGATTGGTTTTGACAGTAAGATTACGATACAATATTTTTCATGAAAATATCGAATGAACTCATGCTATTGCAGAAGCTTTATTCAAAGACCAAGACATCATTGTTTATTTGTGAAAGTTGGTTAATTGTTAGTTGTTGTTGCGGTTGTGTCAGTTGGTAGTTGGTTATCCTGGATGCTAGAATTTTTGCTTTTCATGCTTAGGGTGGGTAGGTTTCTCGCTAATGCTTTTACTTAAATTGCTAGTTGTTGACCATGTCATATTTTGGCGTAAAGTTGTTTATTTTGTTTTAGTCTCGCCTACTTACCATTTTACATGTGTATTTAATGCAAGCAAAATAAATCATTCGTTGCAGTCCTATCCTATTTACAACCGTTTTCATACCAACTGATGTTTCTTAAGCAATTTGTTTGCAAACAGTTTTGATAGAGGCATAAAAATGCACGTTGTAATTACCGATATTTTTTGGTTGTCTTGTGCAAGGCTACAGTAAATTTGGGCTCTTATTTTCTCGTACTGTCTATCACATCACAAGCCCGACCAAGTGACCAAATTGTATTTTTTGACGTATTCTTTTGAAAACAATCATATGAATCATATATGGTCATTCATTCAGTCTATATTTGGAAAAAATTTCGTTCGTGCAAAAGTTTTTTTTGGGAGCATCCTCCTAAAGTAATTCCGCTTCTGGCCATTTTTTTTCTTTTGGTACTTCATCAGAACAGGGAGTTCATATTTTGAACCAAATCTTTGTTATTCAATAATGACTTTCATTGTGAGATTTTGTCGACAATATATGTACAAATTACAAATATAGTTATTTTCAGCACGTTTTTGTGTTGATTTTGGTTGTTTTGATTGATGATAACATTTAAAAAGTTGGCAGGCTTTTTGATCGGCACGTCGGTCTGGGAAGAAAGATGTTAGGTTAGTGACAAGTTAAAAAGGTACTTTTCTCACTTTTCTGTTTTATGACCATAATTTTACTGTCGTCAACAATTTGGAAGGTTTGCTAACTAAAAGTTGCATCATTAAAGACCGACATGTTTACTGTTTTTTTTGGTTATATAATATAATTAAAAATCTAGACTAGGATGGGTCTCATTGCTTTAGAGACCTGTAAATAATAGAAAATGATAATAACAACTGCCATCGTGTACCCAATAATAATAATTCTTAAAGGTAAAAAACTTTTTAATTCAAAGCTGAATCCCATAATAAAGTTTTGACAAAGTCCATCGTACGTCATAAATTATTGCTCCTGGCAAGTGCAGCTCATTTAAGGTGAACCAACCACTAAATTTTTATCTGGCGTAAAAGTAAATATTGATAATAATCATCCATCATATCAATATTAATAACTTCAGCTACTTTTCTGCTTATGTAGTCATAGGAGAGCGTCAGCGTCGTAAGTAGGTGTATGGTGTGTGCTTCGAAAGTAAGTTTATACCTGAATCCAAGCAAACTTTAATTGGGTATGTAGAACTTTTAGCATTTTGTATATGATTTGCTAAAAGCGTATCATTTTCTTGATGTGAGGAGTGTATACGAATAAATAGTAGCTAAGAATGCTATTACTTTACTGAAACAACCCAACCTTCCAAGTTCACAGTAGACATAAATATCTAAAGCACAAAATTGTTCAATTTTATTTATACTTGGAAACTGACATTTAAATTAAATGGTATAGGTCAGTGACGTGCAAAACTAAATGCAATTCCGATATCAAATGACACATGTCACCCCGATTTCTGAACCCATTAGGGGAAAGTCCTTGTCTTAATAATAGACAATTATGTTCGCTCTTCTACACTCTGCTGTCCTCTAAATGATCATTCTGTTCCTGTTGGAGGAAAAATACACACTGCATTTCTTAACTAAACTAATGGCAGTAAGTTGAGTTTTTCTCTCTCTTAGGCATCAGCTAGTTAACTACTATAACTGGTATGTTGTTATGTTCCATCAAATATGTATGTATGCTGCATCCTCGTTTTCCTTCATTCGGTGGTAAATTGACTTGCAGCTTTTTTGGGATTTATCACGGATAGACTCGACTGGTTTGTGCTCTTGTGTTTGTAATTTCAGTTTGTGCCCTGCCATGAAACGAGCAGCTTTTATAAGTGGAAGGGGATATTTTTTTGTCTAGACTGTGTCACCAACAACAGAACAGCTTTTAGTATGCATGAGTCATTCATGTGGTGCGTTGGGATTTCAAGCAGACTTACCTATTATTATTATTAGTTGTCTAATTTGTGGATTGACTACTACCAGCTCACTTCCATATTCATATAGGTACATTTTCAGTCAAGACTTGACTGTCAAGTATAGGGGAAGGAAACATTTAGGAGGGTGTGTGCGTGTTCCCGTGTCTCTTAGTTTCTTCCCTTTTCCCTAATTCAACTTTCATGGCTTTTTGCTACCCGGTTGAGTGGAGGGTCGGACTGCACTGAACGAAAGTAACTAATATAGGAGTTACCAAATAACCAAATACTACTATATGAGACTCGTGGTGAACTTTGTTTTCATTCGAGTTTCTAATGCTCAAGAATGTTGAGTTTTTATCAGAAATATCATAATTCATTTCCAGAAGTTTAATCACAACATTTTATTTCAAATTTTAAATTAAAGTCGACAAATTAAACCTCAAAGACGATTACTAATTTACTAATTAACATGTATTAAGATAGTGTATTCACAGAGATAATCTGGTATTTCGGTTGCTCAGCGTTGACTTTGTATCCATACCATCAGGGAGCAAGAACAGAGTATTCTATGTAGTCTTGCTCCCGGTTGGATTCGGCCTAAGGGGGAGGGGGCACCAAAATTTTTTTAAAGTTTTTTCAACTGAAAAAAAATAAGTTGCTCTAAATCGACTGGAAATCATTTTTTGACAAAAAAATTGAAACTTTTTTTTTCAAAAATTTTCCAAGTTTTTGACGGGAAAATTTTTTCTAAATTTTACCTAACCGAACCTAGTATTTATGCTTGAAAGGTTAGGTTAAATTTTGAAAAAAGATTTCCCGCCAAAAAACTTTTACAGAAAACGTTTTACAAAAAAACTTTGCGAAAAACCGTTCAAAAACATGCATGGTTTGTATGATATATGTCACTTTTCATTACGCTACAAATTTTTTATGCTCTAATTTTTCATCCCCCAGGTCACCATTCGGGATTTTGGTTTATGCCATCTTGATCAGCGTAAAAAACTGAACATTATGGTGGTAAGCTTATCGCGATATCCTTTAACCATAAAGATGGTCTTACTTGTGAGTCGATTTAGAGCAACTTATTTTTTTCAGTTGAAAAAACAAAAATTTTGGTGCCGCCCCCC
>JAANSP010000089.1:20392-32254 GCA_036850745.1 Homidia socia
AAAACAAAAATTTTGGTGCCCCCCCCCCCTTAGGCCGAATCCAACCCTTGCTCCCTGCAATGCTACCATAGTATTAAGTTTGCGTATGTATATGTATGTCATGTGACATGTGAATTCGAATTCCTGGCGTATTAATTAAGGCTCTTTAACAGTTAGCTACTGAATCTAAAAACGCTGGAATCTGTATTAGTTAATTTGGCGTTTTAGTAACGTAATTGTAAATCTTACTAGTTTATTTCTATTCATGTAAGGAAGTTATGCTTTATGGACAGACACTCGGTTATTAGATAAACTCCATAGGAAATTAATAGTAGTTTGACGTGATACTGCACGGCTGTTGCGTAAGCGTGACACAACTTGAATCAACTTGAAATCTGTAATTTGATATGCATTAATTCATTCTTTGTTGTTGTAATTGTAATAGGCATCTCAGTTTTCATCTGTTGAAATTGAAATTAATGCGTTATGCATATGCATCCAGTACTAGTAATACAGTAGTAGTGACTCTGCCGCCGGCTTCTCTCTGAAGAAAGAAAGTAAGAGTATCAGCTGGTTGAACGATAGTAGGGAGACAGTCATTGTATGGCACAAGAGGTAGAGCACACGTGATGTCATATTCATATGTCAGTTTGGTGACCGATACAAAACTAACATCGTTCAGTGAAAGAAAAGTCTGTTATTTTTATTTTTTTATTCTAATGAATTGAAATTTTATCTCGGTAAAAGAATATTTTAAAAAAAATTAATTTTTTTTCAATTACTATTGTTCATGGGCATGGTATTTTCATGTTTATTGTGATGGATATTCGAAATCAAAATTTTCCATGTATTTATGTTGTAGTCAGTTATTTTTGAGGCTTTATATAGCTTTATTTTCGTTTTACATGATTATATTATTATTATTATCACTCATTATTAGATTGCATATTCTAGCGCCCAGTGTTTTATTGTCAGTCTCGTGTTTATTTACAAAAAAATGTGTATGTTAAGAATATTAATTATATAGTATAAAGCCGGAAAGAAAGCAAATTAGAAGGAACTTGGCACTAAACATAGCTGAATGTGTAAAAAAAGAAGTCCCATCCCATTATTGCTTAGCAAAACATGTTGCATCAATTTCCAATCAATAATAATTATCAAAATCTTATTTTGTTTTAGGTGACTTGAATGTAATTTCCAAAATGGATCCTAGAAATTTCTTGGAAAATTATCAAGTTACAGATCACGAGAAAGATCCTTTACCGATTAAGGTTCTTAGGAATGCTATTACAAAGGAAGAAATTCCTGGCCAAGCAGTTCATTGGGGGTTTGACTATTTGGACCAAAGGTACGTTTTGCAACACATAAATGGGTATAAATTGCCATTTATACCCATTACTCGTTTTAAACTTTCTTAACTGTTCGTGTTGGGATAATTGGGCGTATGCATATAGTTCATTGTCATTCAATTTTTATTCTGCACAGATCATGTCCTCTTACACTAACAAGTCATATTCTGGAAAAACTGTACCAAGAGGTACATGAGACTGATTTTTCGCAGTGCATTGAAGCAGCAGATGATACCTTAGATGGAAGTGGGGGCGGAGAGCACGAGCTCCGATATGAGCCATTAAAACTCATGCGCGCGATTGTTAAAAAGTTGGATGAGATTTGCTTGAAAGAAAAGGAGGACTTTCACGATAGTGTGGATGGCGTTGTAGAATCTCCTGATATGCAACCCCACGTGTATGCTGTTTCTTACAATAACATCAAAAACTCTCGGAGATTTATGGAGGATAGAATGACAATCCTTCCTCGAATGGATAGGCTCTTCAAGGTAAATATGAGATGAGAAAAAATTTATTTGATGTAAAAAAATATATAAATGAGTATTTAAATGTTATTTCAGCATTGATGAAACACATATTTACCATTCTTTTATTTTAGCTTCCAAGCCCGATTAGTTACTTTGCAGTTTTTGATGGTCATAACGGCTCGGAGGCTGCTGCATATGGTGCTGCCCAGTTGCATCAATATTTAATCGAGAGTTTTAAACAGCATCAGGACGCTATTCCCAGCATTAGCGATGCCTTTGAAAGCCTTGATGAAGTTTTTATTGAAAAATGCCGCAATGGAAAGGTCAAAAGCGGATCGACAGTGGTGCTTTCGCTTATCATGCCAGGAAAATTGTATGTTGCCTGGCTAGGAGACTCGCAAGCAGTGTTAGTTAAAAGAAATGAAGTTAATAATTTGGTCACTCCACACAAACCTGAGCGCAAAGTAAGTAAATATAAGTATTGAGTGATGAAAATAATCATTTTGTGTTGCAAAAAATCACAGGGATTCACTATAGAATTGAGATTGATTGAAGTGTACCTCTTTTATCTGCAGGATGAAATTGAGAGGATCAGAAGTCTAGGAGGTGAAGTCATTCAAATGCATGATACTTATCGTGTAAATGGAAATCTTGCAGTTTCCAGAGCAATAGGTAACAGTTTTATTTAACCTTTATAGTTTTACTACTGATTTTTGAATGCTCTTAGTAAATTGTTTATGTATGATTATTTTTAAGGTGATGCTGACCAAAAAACCTTCATCATTTCCACTCCTGATATAAAAATGCTGGAATTGGATGGATCAGAAGAGTTCTTAATCTTAGCATGCGATGGTTTGTGGGACGAGATTTCCCCAGAGGCAGCTGCTAACATTGTCCGACGTCAAGTGGTTTCCGACCCTTGTAAGTATTATTTTGTTATTTACCATTCCAATAAGTGTATTATATTGTGTATAGAAAATGTGTTGTACCGTTTTTTTCTCTGAAAAATTTAAACAGCTAATACTTCAGGAATTAGTCAAAAGCTCATCCAGCAGGCTAAACAAAGAGGGTCCCAAGATAACATAAGTGTTATCGTTGTATTTCTTGAGCCCATTGAGTCAATAAAAAACAGATACGAAGGTACTTTAGAGCCCGAATCCGAAGTAGAAGTAACTGTTATGAAGCAGTCCCCGGAGCCTGTGGACGCCATGCCAATAGAAAAATTTATTGGTATTTTTTCATCTACAATCAATCAAAAAGATATAAATGGAAGTTGATGCATACATAATGCAATATATTTCTAACATTTTTTTATTAGAACATGGAGTAGATGGCAACATGCTCTCTGAAATGAATGGTCATTCTAAGGAAGAGCCTCAACTTGTCGATTTTCTTTCGTTCGGCAGTTCCAAAGGAAGTGGTCCGCAGATGATTGGGGACGAAGTCGGTAATCACTCTGGCGATGGTAAGTGTTGAATATCTTGTTCGCACTTATAATAACAATAATAATTTTACAGCGTACTTGTTTTTCGGTCGATTTAATATAAATTGTTTATGATAAAAAATTCGTTTGATTACAGAAGATATCGTTAAGAAAGAGGTTGAAGAGGAATTGAGCGATGCTGAGTCTGACGATGAATGGCAGTTTGAGAAACCATCCAACCAAACTATAAACAATTTAAATGAAGAACCCGTTTGGAAACATGATCAAGAACAGGATGTTGAGCAGTTGGAAAAGTTTGAACAGGAACCTCTGATTGATAATTTAGTTGATACATCTGCAGCTATCTCGTGTGACCTTATTGGTGACCAGAGTCAATCCATTGATAACGTAAATGAAGTTTCATCAGATGGTGATACACCGAGGATCATTCCCGACGTTGTTTCCGACGGTGAAGAGGCTCAAAATCAGGAAGACAGTGCACGCCCCGAATCTGCTCAGAGTAAAGAATCCATCAAAATTCTGAAACCGGGAACGGATTTGTACACAGCAGTGGACAGTTACGCTAATTTCATGGTCACAGGAAACACAAATCCATTTTATACTGAGACCTCTGAGTTACCAGCCGGAGAAAATGCACATTTAATTGCGGATCTTGATATGGAGCGGCAATCTGTTGACGAGAAGCTTCCCTTCGGGCAGCCAGTTAGTTCAGATGATGTCATACCGCTAATGCCAGATGCCCCATTAATCGAGGGGAGCGTGTCATTGACTCCCACTTTTGTTCCAGAAAGTGCGGTGTGGAAAGATGAACAACAACAACAGCAACAGGCTGAGCAGTTGGAGAAATTTGAACAAGAACCTCTGATTGATAATTTGGTTGACACCTCTGCAGAGATACAGCCACAATCTGTGGAAGATAAGCTTCCCTTCGGACAACCAATCAACTCAGAAGAAGTCTTGCCGCTGATTCCAGACGCCCCGGTGACCGAGGAGAGGGTATTATTGACTCCCGCTTTGGCCTCAGAAAGTTCGGTGTGGAAAGATGAACAACAGCATGTTGAGCCAATAGAAAAGTTTGAACAAGAGCCTCTGATTGATAATTTAGTTGATAGCTCCGCTGCTGTCTCGAGTGACCTTATTGGTGACCAGAGTCAATTTATTACTGATGTGAATGAACCCTCATCTGATGCTGACATGCCGAAGATCATTCCGGATGTTGTTTCCGACGGAGAGCATGTTCAAAATCACCAAAAGCAAGAGACCGCACGTCCGGAATCTGCTCAGAGTAAGGAACCAGAATCAATCAAAACTCTTGAACCGGCAACCGATTTGTATACAGCAGTAGAAAGTTACGATGATTTCATGGCCGCTGGAAACACACATCCATTGACACCCGAGGCTTCTAAAGTTATAACAGGAGCTGAACAGATGATTGCCGGCTTAGATATGGGGCCACAGTATGTAGAAGATGAGATCTCCTTCGGACAGCCAGCTAATACAGAAGATGTCCCACTAACAGAGGGGACGGTATCATTGACTTCCACTTCAGAAAGTTCCATGTGGAAAAAAGAACATGTTGAGCAGTTGGAAAAGTTTGAACAGGAACCACTGATTGATAATTTAGTTGATACTTCTTCTGCAGCTATCTCGAGTGACCATATTGGTGGCCAGATTCAAACTATAGCTGATGTGAATGAACCCTCATCTGATGCTGACATGCCGAAGATCATTCCGGATGTTGTTTCCCACGGAGAGGAGGTTCAAAATCAAAAACAGGAAGATATCACACGTCCCGAATCTGCTCAAAGCAAGGAATCAATCAAAACTCCTAACCCGGTTACGGATTTGTACACAGCAACGGAAAGTTTTGATCAGTTTATGACCACTGGAAGCACAAATCCATTTATTACCGACGTTCCTGTAGAAGCTACAGCAGGGGTTAATGAACCATCGATTGCGAGTCTAGACGTGCAACCACAATCTGTTGAAGATAAGCTTCCCTTCGAGCAGCCAGTCAATACAGAAATTTTCCCTGAAGAGTCAAAAGAAACAGTTGTTGCACCTTCCAACAAAACCAAGCCAGCCGGTAAGCCAACAGCAAAAACCGTTAAATCGCCAATAAAGCCAGATGCCCCAGTAACCAAGGGAAGGGTATCACTGACTCCAACATTGGCTCCAAAAAGTTCTCCGACCAAACCTGAAGCACCGAAAGCTGGTAATTTAGTTAATGGAAAAGGGGCAACATCTGCGCTGAAATCAGCACCAAAACCTGCTAGTGCTGCAGCCCCCAAACCGACAGCCTTAAAGGCAGCCCCATCCGTCACGAAGACCACTGGATCATCTAGAGTGGGAGCGACGTCATCAATTACTCGTACTACTGCTCCTAAGGGTGTTAATGGCATTGAAACTAAAGCCAGCACAACTTCGAAGACTGGAACAACTTCTGCTCCCCGAGTGCGCTCTGCAGCTCCAGCTGCCCCAAAATCTACAGTACCAAAGACGACGCTGCCAAGCACAACTTCTCCAAAAAAGATTCCTCCTATGGGAGCTGGCACGTCCGCTAGACCATCAACAGCTGCTGCAACGACTAGAGTTGGAGCACCTTCTGCTGCATCAAAGTTGGCTGGAGACGGTACCTCCAAACCAGCGAGTAACCTTATGAGAGCTCGTCCTAAGCCACCTACCATGACTTCAACAACAGCAAAGGCTGGAGTAGGATCAGACATCAAGAAGCCAGCTGTCCCAAAAACCACAACCTTAAGTGCTAAGCCGACAACTGCATCCCGACCTCCTACGGCTCGTACTGCCACCACTCAATCAAGCGGTACAATAGGCTCTACTAAGCCTTCTACAACGACAAAACCCCCAATTTCAAGAATTGCTCCCAAAGTTGCAACGGATGGTAGTAAACCAGCTGGTACCACACTGAGCAAAACTGCTCCAAGAACAGCAACCGGTAATGCAGCAAAGGCACCCATGGCCGCCAAAAAAGTTGAATCTTCCATTTTAAAATCGAAAAAGCCATCCGCACCTGCTCCTGGAAAGGGTGATTCGACAATTAAGCCCGTAAAATCTAACAGCGTGAAGAAACCAATCCCTGCAACCAGTGAAAAGGCGGAACTAATTCAGCAAAGTAATTTGAGCGCCAACGGAACGAACGGAAACATTGCAGAGTTGAATGCTGTTAACGGTGGTTTGAATGGCGATCATAATGGAATGAATGGTGAGACTGAAAAACAAGATGCTATCAAAGAAAATGGCGTCCACCTCGACAATGAATCTGCAGAAGCCAATACAACTGCACCTATCCCTTCTTCTGCACCAATAGAAAACCTGTTAGGCTGAAACACACGTTTTAATTATTTAACTAACTACACATTAAACATTATACGTACATAAACTCATTACAATGTAACTATTCATATTATTATTATCATGCATATACTAAAATTTCTTGTATTGTTTCTTACATGTTTATATCTACCGCTGTTCTTATCAATATTGTTGGCTAATAGCTTGTAGATAAAACATTATTACTGATTTTAAAAAATGTCTCCTAAATTGTAACGAGGGTAAAAGGAGTAATAAAACGTTAAAAATAGCAAAAAAAATATATGCTTTACGTCAAACTAATCTTTGATACCTTGCAGAAAAAAGTAGTGGTGGTAACAATATTTATATAGTAGTACAATGTATAAGAAATAAGGGGAATAATCATAAATAATAATAGTTACTACTACTGGAAATATGCTTGCCTGTAACGCCAAGTGCCTAAACATTGTTGTTTGCTCTGCTTTATCATCATCACTCCTGCATGTCCTATTCTGCAGGTGCTTCTAATTAAGGTAATAATAAGAAATACTGAAGAGTGGCTAATAATATAATATAATGAATACTCATTTACAAAAATTGCCTTATCAACTTAGTACTGTTGCATTATCACTAAAATATTATATGAAGCGCGCTGCCTTTTTTATCGTGATTTTTCGCTTGCTGGATTAAATAGTTGATAAAATGGCAAACAAATATTTGAAAACTACACTATATTGTCCAATATGTTTTAAACAAGTTAATAATGTAACGGTATTGTAAGTTATGATTATTATTATTATTACCTGTGTGTCAATTGTAAGTAATAGCAGCAGCAGCAGCAATGAATGATATATTATGTATGCATTATAATCTACATCACTTTCTTCCAGGTAGTGGAAACAGAATTTATTGCTCTTATTAGGTTACTTACACTGAATTACTATCATTTATATTATGAAGTACTACTACTGCTTATATACCTGATTAACATTGCATCACTCTAGAAATGATAGTAACTTTTCAAATGTATGTAAAATTAGTTTTGTAGTGCTGAAAATCATTGACCTGTTGTTATGTGCAGGTTTGTAGAGACACGTTCATTCATCGAGTACGCTGAAATGGAACATTAATGAAATCTTAACAAATACAATGGCAATAATAAGACACTTGATATATCTTGCATGGTAGGTGGCAAGTGCGTGGAGCAGGCCCCCAGATTGTTCCGGTTTTCGGCATCCTAGGATGCCGGAGCGGGATTCTAGAAATTCTGATTTTTACTGTCTTTTTTTGACTATGGCCGGAGCGGGATTTTTCACGACTAGTGAGTGTCATAGTTTAAGGGAAGTAAGGGAATTCAAAAACTGCAATCTTTTCGTCGTTTCCCTGTAACCAGTACCAGTGAAATGCTACAGCTACAGGAATATTTTAGAGCATTTGCTTTTAGCATTGTTTATGGCAATAACGTTTTCATGGTAAATAGTTTTCCGTTGAGAATCCATTTAGATTATTGCCCATAAACAGAATTTTCAATGTAAATTCTCAAAACACTTTAAATTGCAGACATACATTTAGGAATTTGATAGGTTTATTCATTTCTTTACAATTTCAAAAATTCAGATGATTGCGGACTGTTGGAGGGCCTTTATTGTAATTTAGGTAAAATAAATATGGAACCTTAAGTCGGGCTACATAGAACACATTTTAGATTTTACTTGTTTTACGTGGGCATTTAACCTTTAACGTTTGATTTGAATTGTAAATTGATTCAGAAATCAACTAAATTTAAGCAAATAAGAAAAAAATTAAAAGCCTCACGGGGCGAATTGAGACTGCTTCGGTTTTTGCGTTTCATTAGGTACCTTTTATTTATTTTTTAAATTTACAATCTGGTTTTTTTAAATAACCAGTTCGGAGCGGGATTTTTACCCGGAGCGGGATTGAATCTCGGATGCCGAGAGTTACGGAACAATCTAGGTGCCTGGCGTGGAGATTGGGAGATTTGTTAATGATGCTAATTTAACAAGCTTGATTTAGGAAGGATCATGTGAAGTACTTACTTAGAAAAAGTCAAAACATTCTACACTCTGGTTATTATTATTCTTCTTGTTATTATAGTTTACAAGGTTCTGTAAATTCTCAATCGTCGTAGGTTATAAATGTGAAGCTCTATCCAACGGTGCACAATAGAAAACGCTGAAGATGTTACAATTCGAAGGAAAGGTATGTATGTAGGTAGGTATATAGATAAGTAAGAGCTATTATTAACTGAAACAGAAAATGATTTGCGAAAGAACGTTTACAAATTACCGCTTACTATAATTATTATTATTATGGTTAACTTTTAAAATTGATTGTTTTATATGAAAATGCCAAACTCTATACAAAACATATCTTCATATAAGGGAAAAAGCAAATATAAAATGTTAAACAAAAGCAAACTTGTTATTTAAAACATATTACAACTGTCATGTTGCTCTATATTTTATGGTACTTGGTAATTAGACTGATGAACACACCACAAATGAATGTCTCACTCGTCAACCTACAATCTACCATAAATACAATTCTTTCTGTATCTTTCTTGAAGATGATGATGATTTGAAAATGTCGTCATTACTCATTCTGTCACAAGTTCAATTTTCAATCAATCAGGCCATTGAAGAAGGAAAAATCTAGAAGTAAATTTTTAAAAAAATGTCGCAAAAAACTATGGAATACTCAGTCAATCTTTCTTATGAGGATTTGATATTTGATACTACTATTCTGGTCTATTTTTATACCAACAAGCAAAAACAACACAGGAACAAAAAGTGCTACATTAATTGTGTAGTTCAAACAAAATTTAGTTTAAAAAAATCATTGTGTAAATGGATTAATTTGCAATTTATGTCCATGTGTAAAGAAAAGTAAGTTGCAACAGTTGTGGTGTTTACTTTGCAAAAAGTGACAACATAGAGGGAGCCTTAGAAATTGTAGATTTATTTCTTTATTTGTTCTTTAACCTTGAATTCACGTTACCATATAATCCCACATTAAGTTTAAATAGTTTTAGAATTTTTAGTTTTGGAATAAACGCTTGAGAGATGCCCTAGTAATAGTGTTTTTTTAAATATTACGCGTGCGATGATGCGATTGAATTTTACGAGACGCTAACGACTTAGTTTTTACCACATTTCCCCTCTTTTCAATATTATGATGGTTATAATTAATTTTTATTACTGATGATTATTCTGTAGCCTTTACGTGAAACAGTAATAAAAATGTGGTAACGACCATTATTATTATCATTACTAATTAGATAAACTCTGGTAGTGAAAAGTTTATGTTACTAAGTATAGATTATAAGCATCGCTAACTTTGCATGATGAACGTGCGGAGCGAGAAAGGAGAATTAAGAGATCATAAATAAAGGAAGCATGACTGAAGAAAAGAGCGAAGAAGCTTGTTACCGGGAATTTTCGGTGTTTTAGGCTTTAAATGTTTTATACGTATATTATTATTACTTTTAAGAATATTAATTAATTTGTCTATTGTACCATTACCATTATAATTACTTTTATTATCTTTAGTTTATAATCAAAGAAAAATAAACTCGTCTGAAGGATACTTTTTTTCTTTGCTGAATTGGTAACCAAGGATCTCTGGAGAGTAATTGAAAAGATGTAAAAATTAATAATGCTTTATGAAATAAAGGTGATGATGCTATGAAATAATCATAAAAGTTATGTTTTAAGTTCGTTTGATTAACGTTTTTCATGAAGGACGAAAAAATGTTTTTGTTCTTATATCATTACGCATTTCATCATGAATCATTATCATGAAAAGGCGTTTATTTTTTAGGCTGGTTTTTATAAATGGAATTGGAATTGTTGACTACTTGGCTCACTTATTTAATATCTCTTACAAACGGTCAACAGTGGTTAGATTTAGTTGTTTTGCGAGATTTACAACAATAGTACATATTACATTATAAGATACTAGAACTAACTGAAATGGAGATCTATCTCTCTGAAAAAATTAAGTAGAAGGAATGCCCAAATTAATGCTAATCCATCTCACTTTAGGAGCATAATATGTTTTCTTTAAAAGGTAAATGTCGTCGATTCACGAATAAATTTACATGTGTGCAATTAAATGGCAGTACAGAGATAATGAGGCAGTGAACGTTAATTTAGACGCAGCACACAAACATGAAAACAGTCGCTGAAGATAGAATATATTTAAATATAACAATAATGTACATAGTTTATTGAGACATAGTAATGTATAACCGTAATGGAAATATGACTCAAAGATTAATTTTGTGGGACAAAGTTTTTAATGGTACAAAGCACTGTAGAAATGACTCACTTTCAATCTTATGTAAACAAACAATTTATGCTCTGAGAATACCCAAATACAAGTAATAATAAACAATTTACCAGTTCATAAGAAATAGCAGATTCATATTTTTACAGGGCAATACATGACATGAACTAAAGCACCTAGAATTAAGCATACCTAGTTGTGTGATTTGAATTCTTATGCTCACTATAAATACAAAAAGCTTCCTTTAACAAAGGTAGTGTACTGTGTACAATCACGAATATAAAAATGAGAATCAAAACGTTGGTTGCATTTTTAAAAGATACATCACATTGACTGAGCTGGATATTTCCTTACCGATTCATTGCGTAAGAGGAAATACAACTATTATATTTTTTTATATAAATTAGAGAATACTTGTTTTTGTTCTAAAACCAATGTAGCTGCGCAGTTTAACTTTACACACTTTCCGGTTTTCCACTCATCAGCAGAAAGCAAATGAAATTTATTCAGACAACCGTTGGACTGAATCTCCTCCAGCAGATCCACTACTAGCTCCAGCTGAGCTGGGATTGCTTTCCTCGACTTCAAAGGGCTCAGGAAGAACAATAGTATCTATATCTGCTGAGTCTCCACCACTGTCATTGTTGGGTCCTCCGTGAGCTTTATTGGACTGACCAGAACCGTTCCTACCGCTTGCAATTGCGTCACTAGCAGCACCAGCTGTTATATCATCTAGCATCTGAATGGTACTATCGTCCATCACGTAGCCTTTGAAAAGTTCAGCGAAAATGGCGGCTGGTGACATTACGGAAGAATTGTGACCTGCTTCTCCACCACTAGCTCCTAGGCTACAAAAGGATTGACAAAATACTTTTTAGATTTGAATACTAACACATTAGCAATTAATATAATATCAGAAACTGCACTGAAAGTAAATTGCAAAATAAGTTAAAAGGGTAAAAGGTCACAGAAAGGATTTACCGTGTGTGACGTGGATAGTCAC
>JAANSP010000090.1:0-32072 GCA_036850745.1 Homidia socia
CGTTGTCATATTATCATCTTCATGCTCTCTTGATGATATTGACGATGATGAAGATGGTTCTCAAGGTGCCCTTAGCTATCAAAAGAGATATCATGACCAGCCTCATCATCATCATCATCACATTAGCTTCTTCCCTGTAGCTAGTGCCCAGTATGCAACATCAGAGTCTCATCATCAACCTGACCATTGTTGGTTTGTTTTTCCTTATTCGGTGTTTTAACACGAAACACCTATTTATTTATATGCGTGTTGGCTGTATGTCTATACTAGTACGGGACGGGGCAATGCCGACCAGGGCTGGTTTTACATTTTGCTTGCTTGCCTGGAAAAAAATCGTCATAATCATCATGCCACTTGTACAATGTACGACTGACCGTAACTGCAAAACTGGTATTAGATTCACATGATAAGTCGATGCCGATACCACAGGGACGATGATGATCATCATCATCTTGGTCACGACTACTACCAGCAATGATAATGATAAAACTACTACTGCAAAACAAGTGTCTTGTTATTATTGTTGCCTTGATTTGTTGGAGAGCAGTAGGAAGCATGGTCACAGTCAGGATCATCATCATGCTTACTGGATGTTGTTTTTAATGCAAACTAACGACTACTACCAGCAATGATAATGATAAAACTACTACTGCAAAACAAGTGTCTTGTTATTATTGTTGCCTTGATTTGTTGGAGAGCAGTAGGAAGCATGATCACAGTCAGGATCATCATCATGCTTACTGGATGTTGTTTTTAATGCAAACTCCTGAAAAAATTTTACGACCCGGACTCGTTTCTGTTCTTTTTTTTGAATTCAAGCAACAGGTTGAAAAATTTTTCCTATTTTGTAATTCCAGTACATTTTTATAGTTGGTTGTTGTATAACGCACACAACTTGAAAAGTGTTGTGCTGATGCTGAGACTACATTTTTTAAAAGTTTGCGGTTTCGTTCCGCTGCCATGGTTATGGTTCGTTCCTGTATTGTGTTGGTACAAGGAAATCCTTGCTATATTGTTCCGTCCCGTCATTCCATCTCTTCTCTCTCTCTCAGACTTGAAAACAATCAGTCAGTCTGCCCGTTCACATCATCAGAGGGAGAGAGGATTACTGTTAATACTCAAGATTTCTGGGCTTGGCTGTTTTTAAGATAAGTGGGGATTGAGCACGCCTGGATTTTTTATGAGGTAGGTATAAATATGCCTGTCTGAACGAACATTATTTTTTGGACATGCCTGCCCACCGCCACTTTGTATAGATACCAGTATTTTCTTCGTCTATTCAACTTTTTTCATTCTTGAATATTTTTAAGTGTTGTTGTTGTTTTTGCCGCTCTGCTGAAAAATCAGAATTATTCATTGTTTCTTTTCAAATGTTAAAAAAGACCGTGATTTCATGATAATTTGCTCTCTTCATCTCCCCACTAGTATTTACTCTACCACCACCGCCACCATCGTCATGCTCTCTAGTCTCTGCGAAATTCCAACCAGCTGCGTGGAACCAAAAATTTTGCACACTCTTTTCCTCTTCGATTACAAATTCTCCATCTTCACCACCTACTTACCTTCCAACTACATTCATCTTTTTCATCCCTCGGCGGCAGCAGTTGCAGCATGTAGCCATGTATTTTATAAATTTCAAGCGTTCTTTTTATTCTATACTTTACCATCATTATTATATTCCCTTCCATTTTCTACACTTTAAAAAAATGAAACAAGTTCCTCCTCCAAGTACGAATATTATAATGTAATCTTCCTCAAAGAGAGCGAAATAATGATAAAAAGACAATACAACGCTGTAAGAGACCAGATGTATCCGGGATGAGCAATGAGCATACCAACACAATCATGATTGTGGTGTGTCCGTCGTCGTTGTTGTCGTCGTCATAAAAAAGTTATATAATTTAAACATGTACGTTATTGCATGATATTACGTATATCCACAGGTTTCATACGAGCATAAGGATAAATCATATAAAAAGTAATAACGAACAAGTTTTATGTGATTTTTTTTCTTCCACTTACATTGTCTTTATTCAGAAACGACTTAAGCCAGTTATGCACACAGACAGTACACATGCTTACATCCATTACATATTTATTATATTATGTGGTCATGGTCATTCCTATTGATAAGCATTTTTGGAGTTTCCACAGAGCTTCATAGTCTACTTGCTTAAACTGCACAGCACACACAGTGCCAGTGCAAATGCAAACATTGCATTTTTCTACAGACTCCAATGATAAAAAAGCTATCATGTCGACTCCAGTCCTAAATCACTTTTTGGCCACCAATACATAATCAAGAGGCAATCTTAAAAATGTGAAATATTGCAAATATAAACAATATACACTACATAATATTCTCTCTAGAATATTATTATTGCTTTTCTGTTCACCACCACCAACCAGCAGCAGTGGATAATAATGATGTGCGGTTTTTAATATTTTCAGTGGTGGAAAAAGGCTTCCTCTTCTTTTCGCCATTTCATCCATCATCTCCCTTCTTTCGATTTTTAATGCTTTCCCATCTCTTTGTTTTAAGACTGTATCATCGTAATACTGCTATTTACGTACTGGAATATGACAGGCATACTTCCAAAAAAGGGGGAAACGGCAAAAATATCGTTGTTTTATGGTCGTGGGCTGATATACTTTTTCCTTGTGCGTTTTTTCGTATTGATATTGCTGCTTCTCCTATTGTTTGTCAGAACCATTTGTCACTGTCATCTTGTTTTTTTCAATGGTGGGTTTTTGTCTTCTTTTCATTTTCATCTCCAAAGTAATTTCTCTTCATCTTTTTGTTTCTTTCATTCTTTCCCTGAAAAAAAACACCACATGTAATTTTGATTGTTTGTGTACCAAGTGGATTGATACGTTTTACTGTGGTCATTTTTTTAGAAATAACAGAGTATATAAAAACTATTTGCTCAATATTGCCACATATTACATTTTATGAATTTAACCTTGACACTGGCCAAGTTTGGGCATCGTCCTCTCTGCATTGTGTACTACTCTGCATTATCTAATTGTTGTGGCAAGTAATGTCCAGCACGAGAACTGGTCTTGCAGTAGAGTGGTTAAAACCAAAAAAGAAGCCACGCATGTATAATATTAACATACACAATCATCTCTCTGTGGAATCCAAACCATCAAATTTTTTTACATGATGTAACATCACATTGCATACTACTAACCCAACAAGGAAATTTCCACTTGAGGAAGGAACTAAATAGCAAAAATTATGTTATTATTATTATTCCAGACTATAGACTAGTCTGAATAAAATTTATATTTGGTCGTTAGTAGTGCTGTTTAAATTTCAATGTCAAAAGTGCAGCACTTTTATAGTTCACCCTTGAAAAAAACGCGCCGTATCGACGTAATATAAACCATTGAATCAAATTATTGAATCGTTTGATTTGGGTAGCAAATCAGCCATTCATAATAACACAGCATTGATAATTTCAGGAAGAAAATTTATTTATTTACAACTGACCAAAGTGTGAAATGTGCAATGACATGGAAAGAAGTAGTCATGTTTGACATGTTATACGTCGGAATAGATTTTTTTCTTTCTTCTTCTTCACATGAAAAAATATGTCGAGCAAATACAAAAAAAAGTATGAGCACGTATTCAATATGCAAAACTATTGAAGCATAAGGATCACAAATTAACAAAATAAAAAATGCATGCATTTTACATGAATAAAAAATAAAATAAAATCATGCAAGATGATGATAATAATAAATGCTAGAAAGAAAGGCAACAACAACAAGGCCGGATACAAAAAAAACTAGAATGAACCTCTAGAGAAGAACCCTTTTTTGCTTTGTATGGAAATTCATGCAAATTTGTTTACTATTACTTTTTTATTAAGTTGTATCGGATAAGTTGCTACTTTGCCCTAGTAAGAAAATACCTATGAAACAAGTTTCAACAGCGGAAAGGGAAAGGCCTCAATCCTAAAATGGTCAGGCATGCAATATGCTGTAATAGTAGTAGTAGCGTAGCACTCCAGACTGTTCTCTCCGGTCGGTCCATCATCATTATTATCATCATCTTTCATCCGCCGCCACATACAGTAGCAGCATTTATTATGCATGTATAAAAAATAAGGATGAAAAAATATTAAAATGTTTTTTTTCTCTTCCTCTTTTGCCATACGCATTTTTTTCTTTTTGTTTAGTCCATTCATAATAATAGCGTGGTGCTGTAAATATGTAACAATTTTTTTGCTCTATTATGCTGCCATGAAATATGTAACAGTAACAAAGTGAAAAAGGCAAAGCGTAGTGCCTTGTTATTCCATTCAACAGGTGCTCCGTCCATTTTTAATGCACAGAGAAAAAAAATACTCATTCATTTTACACTCCTCTTCTCTCTGTCGTTTCTCTCTCTTTGGACCCATCCGGTGTCCCCATTTTTTATAGATGCTTTGCCTTTCAAATCCACTGCTGTTGTTATAAGCACACCTTAAGAACTTTTTTTGATGTGTTCCTCTTGGATGCATTCATCATCCTGGTGGCTGCTCTCTGTAGCTGCTGCATGATGAACCCCATTTTTTGTTATGGGTTGAAATTGTCAATAGGTTAAGTTTCCCATAAGAAGAAGGCAACAAAGATGATGTGAGGGACAAGCGAAACTTGTCTGGTGAACCCTTTTTTATTAATACACATTTCTGGTCGATATATGCTAATCATTTGTTTATCATTTAATTCCACCATTTAATTTATGTCGGTTGGAAACGGGTTGGCAAGGGAAAAAATGCAACTAGTAAACTGGACTGCGACGGTGGAGTGCACAGTATGCATGTATTTTTTATGGGAATAATGAAGTTGATGCTTTTTCTATTAAACTCTATTTAAAAAATATTTGACGAATGCTTGACAACATGCAGCAAAAAAATTAAGTTTTGTCCAAGCAGTCAAATTTGATGGCACGGGTTGAAATGAAATGCAAAAAATGCTTTGCCTTTATGGAGTTTCCCCCTTGGATCAAATTTTTTTCTGGTAAGGGAACGGACCACTTCTTTTGAAAATAAATCGAGCAAAAGGTCGAGATCTCATTTGAATAGTATAGTATAATTGAATATTAACAAAGTAGCCCGGTGGTAGTGGCTAGGTCAATTGAACCCGTTCACTCATTTTTTTTTTAATTTTGACTTTCTGTAAAGATTTTTCTTGGCTCAAGCTGTGCATCCTTTTTTCTGCTCCGTTAAAATATCCGGGCTGTTTTTTGTCCTGGAAGATGTTTGTTGTATGCAAAGTTGAGTAAAAAAATGGCTAGATTTACATACTTTTTACATGCATTTTTTCTCGTCTTGAGTTTAGTTTTTTTAAACTTTGTGTGGGGCTGTGATTTTATTTGTGCATAAAGTCGTAAAGTAGTAAATTATGAGTAGCAGATGTATTTCTCAATGTGGAGATTTTTTCTATTAAGAAAAAATGCTTATGTTCGTTGTAAACTTTTCATTCACATGTTTACGTAGCATAAACTGCAGTAACCGTTTATTAAATGCTGCTGCAATACAAGAAGATATTCACGCAGGTATTATCACTGCAGATGGCAAAGTTCATTTTACATCATAAAAAATTATCTACCTCAATTTCGGCTACGTGTGTGTGATTAGTATGCCCAATCCATTTATGCTGTTTTTGGAACATAAAGTTGAGCTCGTTGATGGTTTTGATGCCACGTACCATTTTTATTATTTTGTACAAAGTCCATGTAACTTGCAATTCAACAAAAGTTATTGCTCCAGGGCGTTTCTTTATGTGGGTACCTGTTTTTCATTTCCGGTGATTGTCCTATCACAAAGCTCTACTTTTTATTTTTTCGTTGCCATCATAATTTAGCTTTACGCATATGTGTGTATATACTAAACTTAACAATACCTGGTGCTGAGTTATATAATGAATGTGAGCATGTGAGGGAAAAAGCGAGAATGAAAATGGTTTATTATCATTATTACAAGCGTGGTAATTAAAATTGTCATTAACCATTATTTTTTCCTTTTACTTTTTTGTCTATTTAGATGGCTATCCATTCGGCGGCCTGCCAGGACAGTATTGTGACTTGAACAGTCCAACCACTCCAACATTCCCACATCACACACTTCTTGGACATGGACCCGGTCCAATGGCAGGAGGTGCTGGAGTTGGTGGCCCCGGTCCCAACTCACCGATGCTCAATGGTCACGCACCTCACCATCATCACTTGGCCGGTCTTGGTGGACCAGGCGTGATTCATCAAGCCCCTGCAACAACGAGCCCAAGCAGCTCATCCTCCATGGAGGAGTTTTACCTTGCTGAGCTCGGCTTTCCTCCCAGGATCAAGAAAAAGCCAAGGAAGCCAAAGGGTGTTGATAGCGGTCCCATGAAACGCAAAAGCAGAGAGGGTAAAGGTTTCAGTGTCTTTGATACACACCTTATCATAACACAAACCAAACATTTCGAAATCAGGTATTCAGCGTTTCTAATGACCAATATGGCTCTGTCTTTTTTTCTGTCCGTTTGCGTCGATAATTAGGATCTACTACGTACCTGTGGGAATTTTTGCTGAAGCTCCTTCAAGACAAGGAGTACTGTCCTCGCTACATCAAATGGACAAACAGGGAGAAGGGAATTTTCAAACTGGTCGACTCAAAGGCTGTGTCCAGACTCTGGGGACTGCACAAAAACAAACCCGACATGAATTACGAAACCATGGGTCGTGCTCTCAGGTAAGAAAACTTGTTAAACAAAAATCATCCATAAAATAAAAAAATTAAAAAGTACATCGTCATCATATCATCATCATACATACATGTGCAATGTATGTTTTAAATGCTACACATTATTATTATGATCATCCATTCAATGCGTTGACCTTAACCCCACTCTGTACAAACAGTTTCGGGGTCAAACATGCATTGGTCAATACGAGGATGATGATTTCATTCCATCATCATTAAACAAGTTCCATTTGCAACTCCGATATAAAAAAATGTATATATCTGAGAAAAACTTTATAAATCCAAATTCCCTTTAGCAAGAAGTGATCCAGATATTTTCTCATGAATGCTTATGTGATACTATATGAAATTTTTGCATGTACAGAATTCTATAGTATGAAACCTTAATTGACCATTACCGCTGACAGAGTACAACATTCCCATTCTCTGCTTTATGATGCGTTGTTGTTGTGTTTTTTATGTCTGCCTGCTTTAATTTGCATTCTCATCATCTTGATCATCATTATCACAATGCTTTGGTTGTGGGCCACAGCTCGTGGCACATCCATAGTTAGCCAGTAGCAGTAGTAGCACAACTCTACCGTCGAGCCACGACCATGAGATTATTGTTATGCTGCTAGGAAAAGATAGTTTAAAATGCACAATTTCCTTGTTTTATAGTTACAGGAAAATTTACTCAAATTTCACAGAACATAATATTAATCATAGCGTAATGCTGGAACTTCTCATAAAGGATTATATTTTTACTCGTTTGCCTCATCATCACAGCAACGGAAAGACGGATAGTAGAGTTGGTGGAATTACGTATTATTTTTTACGGCAAAATACCGCTTTGAACTTGACACTGGCATGACTAGATGGAAATTTAGGGTTCCAATCCAGTTACATCAGCAGCGCACAAGCAAAGCAAATTATCCGAGACGCTTTTAGTTGTTGTCAATGTTTTTCCTCCTTTACGTAAAAAATTATAATAATCATAATAATAGAGCTGACTATATAGCATAAAAAACGTTCCCATTGTTATAAATACAAGGAGACAATGACATTTGTTGGAAAGGAAAATAAATGCCGCATAAAAATTGTTTATTATTAGTTTATAGCATCGGCAGAGTGTGAGTCTGTCTCGACTCGCAGGTTTATTACATGGAGGTCTACTTAAATAAAGAAATTAAACTTTGCTAAAAAGTTAATTGTCAATAGTTAAATGGGATCTTACTGGAGAGCAGTTTAAAGGTTTAATGAAGCAGTTTTCTAAGCATGAATTACATGGAGAAATTTTTAGAGATTAGGGAAAGGAAAGATTTTTTAAAAGTTACAACAAGAATGGGTACTACATTTATCATTTTTATTGTTCTAGCTGGTAGACTAAAGAAAAGGGAGAATAGACATGTTTTTTTCTATCTAGTCCTGTCATCGTAAGATTGTTTTATTTATCGACATTTTCGTCTTGACACGTCGCTGCTGGAGTTCTAGCTGGTAGGCTAAAGAAAAGGGAGAATAGACATGTTTTTTTCTATCTAGTCCTGTCATCGTAAGATTGTTTTATTTATCGACATTTTCGTCTTGACACGTCGCTGCTGGTAAAAACTCGTGCTGACTACTATGCACACAAATGATTATTACATGCGTTATTGTTATTTTGCATCCTCTCAGCATCATAATCATCTTGAAACTCGCCATGATGACCTTCTAATTTTTCTTGTAGTTTCCTCAAAGTTCAATCTCCACAACTTCTCCAGTTAGTCAGCCAGACGAAAATGTGGCAATGTAAATGCAGCAGTAGTACAATAATAATATATGGAGAGATGCATATTATTGTTATGTAAACCAATTTAGCAGCATGGCTTGTATTTTGATTGTGATGATGCTGCTGGTATATAGTGTCGTTGTTTTGACTCCTATTGGTCCTGACCCTGAAAGAGTCAAATCTATTTGCGTTTATGATGGTGCTGCTCATATGATATTTTAATAATAAAAAATACTACACACGCAACTAATACACATAAAAAGGCGTCAGTTTTTTGCACAAGATCATATTTACATCCACAACAACAACTCATCTAGCAAAAATGATAAAAACCAACAAAAAATGTATTCTGTGATGCGAGACATGAGTAAAATTTAGTTAGCTAGCAGCCCCAATATTTATTTGATTGCGATGAAACTTGTCTCTTGATGTTTGAAGGCAATAAGCTTAGATGGGAAAATAAAGTGATTTTTTTCGCCAACGAACCGTATCAGTAGCATGCTGCGTACTGTGATAATAGATGACAGAAAAAAATTGAGTCAGAAATCTAATCAAGATTTGATACCCTTTTCTCTCTAGGTATTACTACCAGCGTGGAATTTTGGCCAAGGTGGATGGACAAAGGCTTGTGTACCAATTTGTTGACGTTCCAAAGGACATCATCGAAATCGACTGTAGCGGAGTATAATATAGAAAAGGGGCGTCTACATTACAAAAGAATATATCTCTACCTGCATAACAAAAAAGATATTTCCAAAGAGAAAGAGGGTGAGAGAGCATAGAAAACCACAGGAAATCAATCAATCGCAGCAGCAGAATCAACAGAAAATGGAAATTATGAAAACTTCTTGACTACAACATTAAAAATCTATATATATATATATATTAAATATATATTAATATCTTATTGTAATTAAGTAAATATAAAAGTACATACTTCTATAATTTGAAAAAATATATATATTATATTTACTACCGTTAATAGAAAGCTAAAGAGATAGACTTAATTATTATTATATTATTCTTATAAAAGTAAATATAGTAGGTGTATATTCTAGATTAAATCATAACACAAGGAGTAATGAAAGCTGGCAAGTTGGGCAGACGTTGCTGATGATAACGTCTTGAAGGAAGATTCCAAAGAGTTTAAAAAAAATCAGCACGAGAAAGGTTTATAAAAATATGGTTTAAGAGAGGCGAGTGAACATGAAAGTCTCCAATGAAACAAGAATACAAACACTTTTTTAATAACAATGGAAAAGGCGTGTAGATTTGCGCCGAGTAAAAAAGAGAGAAGAGAACAAAAAAGCTGTATATTTTTTGCAACAAATGATCATAAAATATTATTACTATTATATAAAGTATATATAATATAATAAGTATATAAAGGTAAAGATTTATTATTATTATTATTATTATTATTATTAATAGCTCTATAGCTCTACAATAATAATAATATATTATTATTCTAGTTATTCATAAATAGCTCGCTACGATTTTACAACCTTCCTACGTGTGTATTTGAAGAATCCAACAACAAAACATTGAATGTGGATGGTATAATATGAAGCTGGAAAAAAGTTTTTTTATTAAGTTTTCTTCAGAAAATATTTGATGACTTCTGTTTGTATTGAGTTTTTGGTGTGAAAACTATGATACATTTATCTAATTATTATATGATTACTTTACTGTAAACTTCTCCGGATACTACTTTTACTACGTACAACTTTTAGTCAATCATTCAAACAGCTAATCATACAATCAATCAATCAAACTACTTTTAGTAGACTTAACTTACTTATGCGTACGTAAACAGATAGATAGTATGCTTAGGTTATATTATATTATGATGAGCATAGCAGTATAGTGAAATGTTTAGAAATGATAGGATCATCATGATATATGATTATAATGATGCTAAACACTTCACACATAATAATACTTTGGATTTTTTACATAGATCCTAAAACGTAAATCTTCTTAATTCTTAAGACTTTTCTCCACGACGAAACTACTGTTGTGTACATACTTTAAAGAGAAACAAGCACATTAACATTACGTTTTAGCATTTTAAGCAGAAACATATATTAACAGAGTATATATATTATATAGTAGATTTATACTAGTTTTAACAATGATAGAGTCTTGAAAACACAAATTTATTGTACATAAAGTGTGTACATAGCTAGGACTAAGTTTTTTAAAGCATATATTCTTTTAATAACTGATAGCTTCACACTCCGTCAATCGTACAGTGTCGTCCTTCCCACAGGCGCGCACATGAAGAAATATTTTTTTTCTTCTGTCCATGTACAGATGCTAGTTTTTAGGGATATCGTTGAATGGAAAAATATATATAACGAGAAAACGTGGAAATTGTCATGATGTAGAGGGACAAGTAAAGATACAAGATAGGGTGGTATTTTTTATTTCGGGTCTTTCTAAATCTTGCTAAATGAAAAAGTAAATGTGAGTGAAACTCAAATCGAATTCAAACCAAATCGTCCAAAGCAACACAAAATATTATATACAAAAAATATTATATTGTTATACATGGAATTTTTGTTTTCTGTTTCTTCTAAAAAATGCAAACCTGATGTTCCTCCTTGTCCTGATGAAAGTAAAATTATTAGTGATGATCAGACTATCTACTTACATAATATTTGTAATAAGCGAAAGAGAAAAATTCTATGGTTATTATTGTTATTATATAATTACTAAAATTATATAAAAAATTATCAAAAAGAAAGGCTGAATATTTTTCATGCAACTGGTGTGGCTTGTAAAATGAGTAAAACAATGGTGTATTAGGGTAAAAAACATGAACTGATTGAGAAAAGGTGGCAAGTTTTTTTGTTTTGAAGGAAAAATAGTGCAAGAATCGCAGAAACAAAAACAAAAGATTAGCTCATTTTTTTATACATTCGTATTAATTTTCTTCTTCTTTCTTTTCTAAATGAGAACTTGACTTCAGAACAAATTTTTAGTTTAATCATAATAATGTCATTTACTTCTTCTTGTTCACTTTTATTTCACGCCGTATTTTCTTCTTTCATATTTTTGTTCTCAATCTTGGACCTGAAATGTACTTTATTTGTACTGGAACCAAAAGGTTTTCTGTGTAACAGGAACAATGGAACACACAATCAGTTGTAAACTACTACTACTATTATTATTATTAGTGGAAAAGAAAGACTCGATATGAAAAAAAATCGGAAGAAAGCAGGCACTTAAGAGAGATAGTGATTGGTATTGGAACTTATGCAACATAATTGAAAGGTTTTTTGCAAGAATCCGGCTAGATATATATCTAAATGTATATAACACGTACAGTGATTGATTGTCATTTTTCTCAATACATATTTTTGGTATGTGGGGCAACATTCCTTCTTGATGCTGCACATCTTACAAGGCACATACACACATACAAACAAAAAAGTAAAGCCAAGACAGGGAAAAAACTAGTAATTTTTTTTTCTTTCTTCTTCTTTTTTCAAAACCATTTCCAATATTTGATGATCAATGTACAATTTACATTTTAAAAAGTAATTCTGTAAAAACTGCTATTATTATTATTATTGGGTACCGATGATGATATATAGTTGTGTAGTAAATAATAATAATAATATCAATAGTTCTTATTAATTAATCCACACTAAGCAAGCTCGTTGTAAGTTTTTTCTTTAAAAAACTGTTGAGAAGATCTGTGTTTTTAAAAGTAAATTTTGTGTGCATCGTGATGGAAATGTCTTTTATGAGTATAAATAGTAAATACTGTTGTTGTGTGATGCAAAAAGTTGGTATGCATTGATGAAGGAGTACAGGATAGTTTTTTCTGCTGCCCCAATTTTTTTTCATTATAATAATATTAAAAGAGTGTAGAGAGTGTATTATGCGTACAATAACTGTTATATAAAAATAGATGTAACATAAATACCAATAATATACTTACTTATATACCTGTCGGAAGATATACAGTAGGGTTGATTTGATTGAATGAGTTATTGAAATGAAAACGGAATATAAATGAATGATTAGCTTATGTAACGTGTACAACAAAAATCTGTTTGCATATTACGATTTTTTTTCTTCTTTTTTGATAAAGCAGTAGTAACGGTTTCATAACATATATAGTCTGCAACAATTATTATAACCTATAAAAATAATTACGGTAATCATGTCGTTTTACATGCATAGGCTAGCTGAGAGAGATAAAAAATGTATTGTTGACTTTTCACTTTTTTTTCTTCATTTCACCACTGTTTGCTTAAAAAAATCTTTAATGACGACGTAAAAAAAGAAGAAATCTCATGATGATCTTTTTTGTCCCTTTTTCTTTCTTTAAACCAATAATTATGTTACGTATTTGACATTACTACTTGCCACAGTCTATCTTGTTTTGTTTTTGTTGAATCTTCTTCATCTTCTGCTACAAAATGTTTCTTGAAAAAGAAACAAGTCTTGAATACCTGTAAAAACACTATTTCTACTTGATGGGAACAAACTTTCGAACCACAAACAAGTGTGAAAATATTAATTCATTTACCTTTTCCTGGAAACTAAAACGAGATATATATGGATGGAGGAGTGTAATTAATATATATAAATTTATATATATACATGCATATATTTTTCTTTCTTTTTTTAAACCTCTATATACAAGCAACTTTATAGAATTTGTCGTCCGCTAGGTTAATAAATACTGATAATGACTAAAAAACGCTAGTGAGTAATGTTGTGTATTTTTCATTGTGTAAAAATGATTCTGAAAGCACTCTTGATTTTTAAAAGAAAGTTTGGGTGCTACTACAAAACAAATATATATTGTGAAGATTTTTTCTCTTCTTTTGATGGTCGTCGTCATTAAAGAAGAGTATACACTTAATGTTATTGTTATTATGCTAGTACTACTAAAAATTCGCGTATTTACGTAAACTCTAGTTTATCCTATTATCGTTATTATTATCATTATTATCACTATATATTGTGTACATATATTGTATAGATTTTTCATAGTTTCATATATATAGATATTAATATATTATTATTTTATTGTATCAAATATCGCTCACTAAATGTATAGTATAATTATTATTCTAATTTTAGAACAGGTTTTTTGCAGTCGCATGTTTTAAAAAGTAATGTTTAACTCTTCGTAATTAGTCCTCTTGTAAAAAAGTATATTATTATTATTATTATTATCATAACAATTCATTCATGAATTTCATGATACATACACAGCTTTACACAAAGAAAGAAAGGAGGGAAAGTAGTTAAAAATGTTTGGCGGAGAGGCAGGGAAACGAAAATTGAAAGTTTAACTTGACACTGTTTTCTGTAACATAGCTACTATTATTATTGCTCTGTCTGTCCTTATAAAGTTATACGCAAAAACGTAAATGTTATACACAGCATTATACATATATATTATATTATTGAATATGTAATACTAACTAATTATCTTTATTATTGTAATTAAGTTTTAAAATTGATTTGTACATAAGAAAAGGAAGAAGGGATTGTAACTTGTGTAAAAAATAATCAATTAAAGTATAGCAGTAGTTCTAAAAGAAATAACAAAATCAACTGAACGTCAACAACTGGCCCCGATATTTGATACCTATATTGATACTCTAACAACTCTTTTACCTGCCAATGTGTGAGAAAAAGAAATTAAATTAAGTTTATTTACCTACAAAAGAGGAAGCATATTATTA
Organism: Homidia socia; assembly: GCA_036850745.1. Classification (NCBI taxonomy): domain Eukaryota; kingdom Metazoa; phylum Arthropoda; class Collembola; order Entomobryomorpha; family Entomobryidae; genus Homidia; species Homidia socia. Next base: position 14,199 of record JAANSP010000090.1, read on the forward strand.
TTAAACATATAATATGTTAGTGTTAGTACTCTACTACCGAACGAAAAACAATTGGATAGGAGAGAGAGAATGTTTTTTTTCTAGTGGAAGGACACACAAAAAGTGACAAATTTGTGTTTTGATTTTTCTCATATAAATATATAAGTAATATTATAACTTTTATTAATATAATTATAATAATGCATCATCATCACCGTTGTCTTTATTTCGTCATTGTGGAGATGTTTATATATACATGATAAAAAATTGAGTAGGAAATATGTTTGCTATTTACTGCTACTGCTACTACTATTATATGTTATACTGTATATGTACACAATAAACACACAGAATACAACGTAACTTTTTATGTTCATCATTTTTTTTATTTTGAAAAAAATGATCACTCTCCAGACTTATGATTTTTTTCTGTCGTCTTTTTTTATTATTTCAAATAAACATGATTGATCTTGTATAAGGAGACTAATATCTAATTTAAAAATGAAACTTGTGACAATGAAATATATATATTATCTAAGTATAGGAAATATTTAGGTTAAGTAAAAAGTGAAATATATTATATATCTATATATATACAAATAGTATCTATTATTGCGGAGAAGAGTAAATGAGGAGAATGTACACACACAACAACAACAACAGTTTTAGTTTCTACATTATATCGCGTAAGTAATGCATAGACTTGTAAAACTTACTTATGTAATCATAAGATATCTATGTGTAATGTCTATGTTAGTTTGTAAACCGTAAAACATTTTATTATTTTAATTAGCACGTAAGCTTACTTTTACATTTTGCTGTAAAGTTGTAGCCATGTAGATTTGATTTTTTAGCCGGTAAATAAAGATGTGTAAATGTGTGTCCGTTAAAACAAACCATCATCTTCTGTTTTTCATTTATTATTTTCATATTATTTTCATATTCTTTTTATTTTTTTATTTTGCATTTTGTTCCTGTTTTGTGATATTTAATTTTTAGTATGAACACATATTGTTACTAATGAGGCAATCAACGCATATAGGTATTTACTACATATTTGCAGCCATTTTTCATATTATTTGACTTCCGTATTGGAAAAGCATGTTAACAGAAGCACAAAATATTCATATCAAAAGCTCCGCGGTTCATTTGCAGTTTTTTCTTGAAATTATTTGTACACAACAATTTTAAAAGTTTCGTTGTAAAAGGTGTCGCGTCTGTCAACTGAAAGTAAAAGTGGTCTAGAACTAGCCTGATTATGTAACCCTGCGAGGAAAAAAATAATTGGCTACACAAAGTCTTGTATATTTTGTTCAGTTTAAAGACGAACTTGAATTTATGCGCAAAATAGCATAGAAATGTCAATTTTCTTTTGCCAATCAAATGACAGGACAGAGCCATTTGTATTTACATAACATGACTTAATTTCATTTATCTGGACAAGTAATAAAGATTGATTCCTGTTTTGTGTAACTTGTTGGATTTTGCGATTAAGACATGTGGCAGTGGACAGTAACCAACGATAAAAGCTGTATAACCTTTAATAATGTTTTACAAGAATTTTCGTATATACTTTTGAATACTTGTCTATATCAAAATTTGTTTAGAATTAAATAAGTTGTAGACACTCTCTACACGGTTGACATTTTATTAATTTCCCTAATGTCATCATCATTTTTAATATTTTAATTATGTAGTTGTGATTGGCGTGTAAAGTAAGTGAGATTGTAAGTGACTTTAACTAGGTGTTTTACTTTGATTTGGCATTTTCATGACTTTTGCTTCTAGTTCTGTTATTTACCTAATACATGGTTTGCTTTGCTTTAATTAATGACTTGGCTTGAAAAAATTTTTCTACTTCCAATAATTTATGTCCATGAAATTAAATATTATTCTACGCTTCCATGTATTAAATTATGTATATTTTTTCTTTTTACCCAATCGTTTTTGTTAATGTTAAACTCAATTTTTGTAATGCGTGGCAAGCTAGAGTTAAAACGAAGCATCGCACACAGTGACAGAGTTTCATTACGTCATATTCATCGATTTGGTTTATCGATGTTTTATTTTTTGAATCCTCCCAATTATACCCAAGTCGGATATTTGGTGCAATTTACACATTTAGTTGATTTTTAAATCCTTCTCAAACATTCTTTTTAATCCACCTAAAATTGAACCTCGCAAAGTAAATCAGGTGATTTAGATATAAATTGTGATATGTAAAATAACAAGTTGGAATTCAAACGGAAGTAAAATACATAAAACTCCACATTATTCTGTACAAAGCAAACTACCTGGTTCCTAATCCAGCTTACTACCATAAATGCTACCAACCCGTCGTATTATACGTACCTAATAAACACAGCACACATAATGAATAAATATTATTACCTTTAGATTAAGTGTAATTTTGATTATTTTATAATTTTGCGTTTGGAGGAAATGATACATTCAACTGTGAACTGCCGAGTCAGAATTCATTACTACGACAGTGTTCCAGTAGCTGTAAAAATCTGTTATGGGGAGACTTGAGACTTAACGTACCTCTTGTGCATATTAAATATATGTATTTCATGTAATTATAAATTTATACGTAGGTAAACTTTGTAAATACTTTTGCGATATGAGTATCCGGTACAATGTCGCATTGCTAAAAGTAATTTACTATTGTGTACCTATCTATTTATATAACAAATACCTCTAGAAGTATTAAGGTAAAAACACTATAATAAACTTATAAACCAACTAATGTACCGCCAACAGTTTTAAGAAACTGATTTCGATTAGGTATGCTACTTATTTATAGTTAGCTAGTAGCAGGCTGGTATTGGGGACATTCATGAAACCACTACGATTTCATAAGAAATATTAAAAAATAAATAAAAATAGTTATCTCTCACAATCAGTTAAGTAGTTAAACTGTTTAGTTGAGTGTTATCAATGTATGTAAATGAATGTTGGAGCAACTGTATTTTAAATCTGGAGTATATACAACACGTAACTTTGTAATACTTAAGTATTTAAAAGAATTACACAGTAAGTTTCCAAAAAATGAGTGTAATCTGATCGTGAGTGTGTTTAAGAAGTAACTATATTTACATTATCCTACTGATATAAACGTCATATAAACGTGGTTACATTTGTTTTTGCTACAGTGTGCATTTTACTTAAGATCAGACTTCATCAGATTGAATTGTATTCAATGTGTCAATCAGTTTAATTACTGCAGCCAGGATTTTAACAATGCATTAATACAAAAATAATGCAAATGGATATGGATATGAACGGACAATTCTGAAATGATTGGATGTGGGATGGAAAAGAAATATAAAGCGACCTGAAATTTTCTAATTATAATCTCGAAATTTCATTAATTTACTATATGTTTAGATAATGGAAATTAAGAGAAGAAGTAAAATTTCCACCGCGAGTATTACCACAACTTATACCAAGCTATTTGGTCTGTAATGCACAATGCACGTTACATAAGCAAGTTATGTGCACATGCAACAACGTAAAATAAGAATTTTCCAGTTAGGATTCACAAGATGTTTTAAGTAAAGCGTAGCAGATATATCTGTATGTAACAATGAAACAACTAATTTAAATCATTTTGGCAGGCGTGGCGTACCCAAGCAAGGAACGTTCATAAAGGTTGTGAACAAGGTAAAAACCCGCCTATTCAAACTGAATTCCTGAGTTACGAAAAGAAAAGTGAATTGTGGCTAAAATATTTGATTTAAAGTAAAAAAGTAAATTATCGTTTTAACGGACTTATTGTAATAGTTGTACAAATGTAGATAAGTTGAACTGCAACTTTAAGGGAATCAGTACAATTTCTAGTTGTAAAAATACAAAATTTATTTACATATTCTATAGGAGCAAATGTGCATTGTCAAATGGAACTTAAATTGTCTGTATTTAAATCAGTAACATCCTGTTGGAATCTATTTATATTAAACGGTTAATTTCGAGAAAAAATGTGAAAGCTATTAAATTATTATTAAACCTAAGGATATATATGCTGTATTTGTATGCTTTATCATGAACTTAATCAAGGGTGAATGATAAGTAAGCATATAAAACAAAAGTTGTATTTGTATAAGATTAAATTAAGCAAATAAATAAATAAATAAAATAAATAATGTGTAGAAAATGACAGTAAAACAAGAAAACTTCATCTTTTATTCATGTCCTGATTCTATTCATGCTCTTGTCTTTTATACATTATGCTCAAAATCAAATATGAATTTGATTACAATTTGTGATTTCACAAATAGCATGTTTCAAAGTAACTTGTCTTTCTGAAATCGAAGCAAAACATTTTTACCATATCGAATTAAATATTTCTCTCCGCACAACGTACAAGTAATTAGTAAATACCATTTTCACCATTTGATCGTCAGTAAGAATCCATTATTACACAATATAGTTTTTGCAACAGTGTTTTCTTGATGAAACATTAAAATATGCATCTAAGGATCACGTGATAAACTTCTGGGGGCAACGACTAAACTACCTACAATTTTATAAAATAACTATTCCTTCTTGTAAGTGTGGATTTCCAAATATCAGCGTTATTTAAACCATTCAAAAAGACGTAGCAAGGAGTGCGATATGCGAATTTCTGTAGATACTTTTCAGTTTCAGGCTATTTTATTTGTCAGTATATCTTGCATGCAATTTAAAAATACAATAGGGTTACAAAACAATATTGTTCAATATTGTTATTGATAATGTTGGTCAGAGATAATCTTTTAGTGTGGTTTGTTCGCTTTTTGAACAGCATTAATTGTGGTCAGGGTGGAATATTCCACTGGAACTCGACCCAACAAAAACTGCTTCCAAACTCCAATGATCAGTTAAAATACTTCAAGATTTTTTACTACCTTTCGTGGCCCTTTGTTACAACAGTGATCTTACAGTTACTTTTCAGCAGAGACATCCCACGCCCTCTGCTTTTTCAAAGTATTCTTTTCATTTCAGCATTTATTGGTTCTTTATATATTCAGTTGACGTTATTTCGTTGGAGGAGGGAAATCGCAGCACATTTTAACGCTCTTTTGAAATTCGAGGAATGCCATAATCGTAAATTGATAAATGACAGTACAAATAACAATTCCATTGATATTGCCAACTTTCATTATATGCATTTTTATATTTTTTGACAGGTTCTTATACGACAGTTAGAGAATGGACGAGTTTACTTGTAAAATTTATCATCCTGTTGGGAATAGTCTCCTCTCCCATATTGCCGCTGGCATACGGTGGGATGATTTACATGCAACCGTGCATACCATGCAACTTTGGGTTTATGATGGTTCCGCAGTGCCATTCTCATGATGGCAATCATTCCATCAGAAGTCCCCATGAAGTAACAAATTTTCTTGTCAAAATTCCAATCGTCATAACTAACGTTTTCATGAGTAGATTCCTGTTTAGTGGATTTATTGTTGAAGCAGCTGGCTTTGCAGTTATTCAGTGCCATTGCATCGGGAATATACTGCTTCTATTAAAAAAGTATGAAAAGTATTCATGAATGTATTAAGTTGGTTGGCCATATCCATTTGAAAAATCAATAGTATTTCTATATCAATTATCCTTTAAGAATTTTCGTAGGCCCCAGAGGTAACAAAAATCTCCAATTATTTCGTCAAGTGCAAATATTGGAAGTCATTTTCAACAATTTCCAGCAAACCTCGATCATCTTTAAATTCGCTACCATGACAGTTACGCTGCCAATATCACTATTTGCTCTAATCAAGGTACCGCTCAACCTTGCTCAAAAGTTGTTCTTCTGTATGGCAGTGGTCGACTCGCCTGTCGTCATCCTCTGCAATTTTGGAATCATTGCTGAAGTACACAATGCATCCACATCCTTGCTGAAAGCACTGGATGGCAACCTGGCTATTCAGCGAAATAATTATTTAAAACGCACAGTCCAATCTTGGCGTGTACTCAAAGCAAAGTTTGGGCCTGCTAATCATGTCAACAAATTGACACCAGTTAAAAGTTTGGACATTTCTCTAAACGTCACCGCCACCTTACTGTTGATGAGTTAAAATAATGGTGTTGTTGTAAATATTTATGTTCAATAATTCAAAAACAGCATTGTTAAAGTTTATTTCATTTATTTTTAAATTTTTATTTTGGTAATAGCGTATATCAGTGGCATATTACAATTATAAAAAGCTTACGATATCTTACAGTATAATTTTTACCTAGGTATGTATGTATATCATTTAAACTGCATTGTTGTGCATCTATTTTATGGTTTAACAAATTAAATTTTCTTTGGTACAATTTCAAATCAAATTGTTTAAACCCATTTTACTTACTGCGTTTTGTTATTGACAATCTTTTCTCATGATGATAATGAGTAGCGTCACACACTTTTAAGCGTAGATCAACAAAATACAACAGACAGAGAGTATCTTTTGTTACAACAACCAAAAATCAGCCTAATACTTGGGAATGGAATATTATAGCGTTTTCGTAATGGTTGAGTGGATTTAAATAATACCGAATTTATTTTGGTGTAGAAACCAATTTCAAAAAAAAAAAAATAATAGCCGTGCTACCAAGAACCATTTTTTAGTAATTTACACTGTTGCTTTCAAATTCTTAACTAGGTACTTTAAATCTGTAGGTAATGATAATAATATAACAGCATAATATTGTTAATATATACATAAAACCCATGAGTGTGACTAGAAGCATTGCACTTAGCGACAATGAACTGTTAACATAATAGACTCATCATGATCATCATCGCTGCTAATAATGTTCATGTATTAAATGTGGACAATAATGGGCTGATGCAATAAGTCATTCGATTATGTTTTTTAATAAATTGCCTCCTATTCACTTTTTAGACTATGGTAAGCTCCTTTTTCAGAGAAGTGATCCAGTCTTTTGAAAAAAAGACACAAGGATTAACAACTGGAAAAAACAGGATAAATTTTGTTTTAGCAGAGGAGGTGTGCTTACAAGAAAACCTAAAGTTCATTGTTTGCTTCTGCGTTGCTGTTAAATAATATTTCATGTTACTAGTACATGTTTTTTGGTACTTGCCATGAAAACATAGCAAGCAAAACCAGTAATAATAGTAATAATGATAATGAGTAATGTTGATATTATTAATTACCTATGTAGGTATGTATATATCTAGCAATAATAAAAACTATGAAGCTTGCATAATATCTATATCAGTATTCAAGATTATCGTCTCTGCGCTTGGTTGCTGCTCAATAAGTATAAAAATGACCAGAAGAAGATCAAAAAAGTGAAATGATGAAGAGACAGAGAAACGTGAACATCTTCCTTTGACTGATAATAAGTAATCATTTGAGAGGTACGTTGTACTTCAAAAAATTACCACTACGGAATCGCTACAAACATTTCTTTTTTCACTGATAACTACACCAATAATGATAATAATCGTATCCTTGGACATAATTTTACAAATATCTGCTACTTAAATGTAAAACTACAATATATATATTGATAATTTTTGTATACAAATATTTTTGCGAGAATCCGTTCATTGTTACAAAAAAGTATACTAGCTACAAAATATTGTTATTATACTGTACATTACGTCAAGTACCTCGGTTTCATTTAAGAAACAAAGAGAAAAGTGACGCAGACAAAAACTTGGCTTTATATGTTTTAAAAGTCATTTGGCTTGTTCCAATCTTCATCGTCCTCTAGTGGGCTTAACAGGACTGTGATACATGCTAATTTTGACAGTTCGTCGTGTGTCTCCTTTGTCAGTGGATTCTGACGGAAATTGGCAACCTTGAGGCAACTGCGCTCGGCCAACATTTTGGCATCAACGTCTGCAAACAAAGTGTAATTTCAATTAGTCAAGTATTCATTTTTCTTTACTAAAATATGTTTTATTCAAAACAATCTCTAAAAAAATACTTCACAAGAAGCAACAGTACCGACAGACGACAAATATATGAATCTCCGCTAATTTGTGTTAAGGTGAATAACCGTCAATTTTTATCTAGCTATTCAGCTACTTAATACTCACCAGAAATGTAGTTCTTTTCAGCATTAATTTGCTCCAACTTGGGCAACGTGTAGGTAACCCTTGGCAACGAGACGAAGGCATTGTGAGAAATGTTGAGAACGGTGAGCTGTTGCAGTTCACCAATCTCTTCAGGCAACTTGCTCATCCGATTGTTGGACACATTAAGCTCTGAAAGAAAGAAGTACACATTTTGAAACTCAATAGACAAACCTTTGTATTTTTGGTATCGAGAAAAAAAATCTTTAGGATATGCCACTGCAAAATACTGCAATCGGCCATCGCTACTTATAGTCTAGTGACCTCGTAAAAGATCCCTCTAGTAGTTTGTTTACACTTTGGTATAATTATATCATGGAGCATTCCGTTTCACGTGATGAAAAGCATGATTCATATATTTACAGTTCAGTCACCAAACTTTCTCTGTTGCAGCCAGTCGTCATTATAACAAACCGCCTAGATATAACAGTTGCTAAAAAATTAATATCTTATCTCAGACTTTTTCATCTCAGTCATCTCTTTTGTGCTTGTTGATGTTGTCGAGAGTGGAATAATTTAAAACACGTTGTACGTGTTATTTACCATCAAAATTACTAATACGCAATCACATTATTATTGTCGTGTAAACATCTCTCTTGTGAATAGTCTTGGAAACGAACGACCCTGGAAAAATGCCAATGACTTCGCAATAACAAACAAAGGAGCCTCAGTTTGCAACAACACTTCAACCGTTAAAATCAGCTGAGTACGATGGCATTAGCAAAGTTTCAAAAAAGTATTAAATAAATAACTGATCTCTTCAGTTCAAGACTTTCAAATATATGCATTCAGCGAAAAGTAGCCGTTAGTGTTGAGGAAGCATGCTGCTGATGCCGAAGTTGAATATGGTATACTCGGGGCTACTAGTGCGTGCGTACAAGAAAACTGAGACAAAAAAGTTCCTTGAAAAAATATTTCTTTTCCTCTTTCTCTCTCTCAAAAAGCTTTTGACCTGACGTCTTGATTATTTTGACATGAACAAGTTCTAAACTAAATCTAAATCTAAACTTTTAAGCTTTATAAACTACGCATTTATCATAATAATTTTTTAAAATAAATCTTGATTCATGTTTCTCGTAAAGAAAAAATCCGATAATGATGACTGCTATATTTATATGACAATTTTGATGATATAAATATAAAGCATCCTTTGCAGTTTTTAAAATCTCATCTTCAGAACAGAACGGAACCGACTGTACTCACATCAATCATAAAAGAACGCAGTAATATTCTTTCGAAAATAACATGACGATACAACACACTACACTACATGTTCTCAGACGCAGAAAATATTTCCAAGAGTTTAAGGCATGACATTGCCGGTACTACTAGCAAGTGAAAAGGGTGTGTAAGATGAAAACTAAAAATATCGGGGAAACCCGAAAGTTATTTATAGTTGTTCTGAACATCATTTTTTCTCGTGCTAGAGTACTTGCTACTTAGCAGAAAAAGTAAAACAGATGCACAGTTTCTCCGAATTAACTCGACATGGAGTACAACGTAGTAATTTAATATTTATGCACTTTGATCCTTTCTTCTACCTAGCTTGTCTTCAACAAACCTAATTCAAATTATGCACGTATGCAAGTTTGCTTAGGAATATTATTACGGCGTACATAATGTTTTCTTTCTTGTTTGGCTGTGACGACGCAGCATAGCCTATTTCCAATTTTTTATGCTTTAATTGCGTTGCAAAAGAGGCAATAAAGAATCTTCCTTAAAAATCTAGCAGAAACTGAAACGTCAAACAGATTTTCTTTTTAGTGTGCTTTGACGGGAAAAGGTTTGAATGAATAGGTAAGCAAGTGTATTTACAAAACATTTCTCCCAACTTGCACTGTCAGCATTAAACCAACCGTCCTCCGTTGGTTCCAAACCGTCTATTACACTCTTTCTTCCACTTTTACAACGTAAAACGCAACTGATTGCATCATTTCATTAAACAGAACAAAGGGAAATGGCCACGTCATTTGATAACATTTTTCATGTGCTGCATCATTGGTAAGCCCAATACTGTATATTTATGTCCGTCTTGTTCTCGCTATGAATCGAAAATGTCATTTTTCCTGCCAACATGTCAACTGTACTTGTACAAAACGTAGCTTGGCGTGTTCCAAGAAATGTTACCCGTGGTATGTACATGCATAAAAGCAAAAACTTGATTTCATAGAAACTCTGTCGTTTCCATGGATTTTACCTGTGATGCAGGAAAACTTGGCAGCCAGCTTTGGAGGAATTTTTGTGATGACGTTGAATGACAAATCACAAGTCTTCAAGTTGGTGTGTCGCATCAAATGAAAGACAGCATCAGGCACTTGCATCAACTGGCACTCGGACAAATCTGTAGAGAAATACATGAGAAAAAATATTACGTTTTATTGAGCGTTAATTAATCAATAGGTTTACCAATCTTTACTCATTTATTAATAATGTATTAATTAGTACATTTGCAATTGGGACATGCAGTCTACCTTCTCAATAATATGATTTGACCTATGACAACAACGAAATGCAGCAAAATTAATTTACCATTGTAGTTTTATGATAAAGAAACTGTTGTTAATAGACCATGCACTTTAGTAATTATCATGCCAATAAAACAAAATATGCACTCATCTAAATCTTGAGACAGCCCAGCGGTCAACAATTATGTAAAGGTAATTATCGTTTCTCTCATTCATTATTGTTATTTTAGACAACGATCTTCCAAAAAAATAGCACTCAAATAATATGCAGCTCTACAACTATATTTTTTTCAGAACTGAGATTAGTGGATGATGATTGCGTAACAGCCCAAAAATCCGCTTTTCTATCGTTTTGTCCTAAATCGTTGAAAATAATACTGTTTAGCAGCAGTGCTATTATAAGTGCATTCACTCTCAATATTAGCAGTAAATTGTTATGCTTAAGAATATAATATTTTTTTACTATGAATCATTCACATGCCATAATAGTTCCCAACTGTTTTTGCAAAGGGGTTTGCTTTTTGTGCGATAATAATCGAGCTAATTAGTTTTAGCTGTCATGCACTAATAACCACATAATCGCCGCTCAATTAATCATCAACCAAAAGTCTTTCCAAAGAATGGACAGTTATTATTACCACAAGATGATAAATAGGATATTATGATATAGTCTGTTAGTGAAATGCATAATGTTGTAGAACTTGCCCTGTGTCCTGCAATCCTGATGCCACCTTATCTATATGTTACCATTAATACGATGTTAAGCTAAACTTATTACCTCAGCTTATGCCATGCAATGCCAGCAAAATGCAATGCTTGTCTTAAGTGCGTGCTGCTTATTTTCATGAATGTATGACTATCGTTTATGCATACCTAAACAAAGCATAATTTTTAATCTGGCATAATTAATAAAGCAATAATGTTATTGTTGCACTTTGTTTACTAACTTCCCAGTGAGCAGTATTTTTATTACGATGGTTTATTATATAAAGTTCTAAAGGTTTTTCCAACATGAATAAATACTATTTAGTCTGGTTGCCTGTTATAACTTGCTTTTAGCTATTGACGTGATGATATGATTCAGTATATGAGGCGCGAAAAGGGTTTCCCTCTCAATTTATGTTACGTCTTTGAAAATGGAATGAGCTATTTACCTGAGCCATTTATTTATTTACGAATTTAGGCCTCCTGTTGGGACAATAAAGAACCCGGAAACAGGACATGCTGCTAAAGCTGAACTTAAATAAAGTTATCGAATTATAGTTTGTTTATTCAAAAAATTCCTAATTGTTTGCTGTAGTTTTGTACAAATAAAAGTTTTGCGTATTAAAAAAATATTCCGGGCACATATGAAAAAGAAAGCATAATATTTGTGGAATTTTAAACTTGTATTTGTGTTTACAAGTATTTACTTTTGCTAGCTATATTATAATGCTACATCCAACAGACGTATACTTTGGTAAACGTAATTTATTGAAAATGGAAAGATTTAATATTTAATTAACTCGCTTATCAACATCATTGTTAACATGAAAGACCGATTTTGAGAGGCCAGTAACAAGGAAACAGGATGAAAATATATTATACGTTTTAAAGTCAACAATTAATATTTATTTTAAATTTTCCCATTTAGTATAACAAAAGCCTTTAAATCTGAACAAGTTTTTTGGTCGTAGATTTTATTACATGGCCGCAAATACTACTTGTTTTAACGCATTTTACAATTTCAAGCCCTATTTCAAGAGTGAATGAAATTAAAAAGTAGTTAAACCAGAAGCGTTACAAATTCACCGATATGCTTTCAAGTAGCTTTTCGTCATGTTTGACACGGCACACAAAACAAACATTAAACATTTTTTGTTTAGCCATTCCAGTAAATATTTTCTCGAAACTTTCATCCCAATCTTCCTCTACGTGGGCATTAACATTATCATGGTTGACTGGTGGTACATAAACAGTACTTTTACAACTTGCTATCCCTAACATCTATTTAAAAAAAAGCTTGGCAATCACTATAAAGTGCTATGCTTATTCTCTGTTTCCCGAACACCAAGTACTGAAAAAGCATGTTCTTTGAAAACCACATGACTTGCTCTGAAAAACAGATTTTTATTTTCAAAGTGCTGAACACGCTTCTGTTTTGGATTGCTCTACTCTCTCTCTCTTTCTTGACTAATCAAAGTCGTTATGTCGTTATGCCTGGATAAAGCAGCGAATGTACAAGTAAGTAAGTTAACTAATATAGTAGCATGCCTCGCCATGCAAAATGATATAACACACATAATGTTGTTCATCATATTTACATTATTCACCGCCCATCACCATTCTATTCCTGGAATTGAACAGTTTCCCATGCAATAATGCGACAGCATTTTTAAGCTTCACTTTTAAAACTCAAAAGTGCATTACTCCCATGCTTAATAGGTAATTAAATCTAGTGCTGAATCATGCTGATTACAAAAATCCCACAAATAAATGTATGCGATTGCCAGAAAAATTTACAATGTCGACTACCTAGTTTCTCCGTCTCTTTGGCGTCCTCGCAACGGTGCACTACTCGGGTAACTTGATTCGCCATGGTAATAAATAATTTATACAAGTCACTTTGTAGACTTTGCCAGTATTTTATATTGATTTGAATCAGTTTCACATTCAACTAAACTCACTTCACTGGAAAATGATAATTGTGACAAAAATGACTGTGCAAATTTATTGTATTCACTCATCCTACATTCAGCAAAGACTAGAGTCTAGGCACTATATACTTTTCTAAAAAAATACAGGGCAAACTCAGAACAATTATTATCTTCTTGCATTGAATGACAAGCAGATCAACGTGTTTTTTAAAAAACTTTAGCGATGACTAATCAAACAAAAAAAGAGGAGATAGTGGGAACGATGAAAATGTTTCAGCTATCTCAAAATATATGCAACGACGGTGGTAATTTAACTAAGTTTTAGGCTGTATTTACAAATGTACGCGACTACATTTATATTTCAATACATGCATACAAGAATGAATTTCCACTACGTTACGACTCTTCTGGTCTGTGTTCATATTCCAAACTTCTGCGCAACTTCTGTGTAGTAAAAGTGAAATAGACACGTGCTAGTACACTTGCAATGTATTCTAAAACTAAACCCAAACCACAGAGATGCACTCGCTCTACAACAACAACCAACTTTATCTCTTCGTCTTCACATACAAGTTCTCAAATCACATATCTGCCTAACGTTTTAAATGTAAACTTGCAAATATATAGGTAGATGTTCAACAAAAGTTGCAATAAAAAATTATTATTCTCCATATACTTATGATGACCAACATGACCACGTTTACAACTGCTTTGCATTTTAAATCAGGCATATTTGGATTTTGGTTCGACAAAGATAATTATTGCAGCATGGTTTACGATTAAAAACGGGCGATTTATAAATAAATCAAGTTGGATGAAAACAAAGTTTTGCACAGATGCAAAATGAGTGCCACATTATGTTGCACATTGCGAGTGTGACCTTGTTGCTTTTTTTGTCACGACGACCGTGCTTGACGCCAAAAGCAAACCATGATCTTCACCATTACGAGTGTTGTCGTTATTACAAGCAATAAGTTTGCATAATCAGCAAGCATGACTCCCTATGACCATCGCAACATTATTTATTTCATGCTACAAAGCAATAATGCTAGCAAAGCTAAAGAGCTACTTTATGTACGCAACTTTTGATTGAACTGATTTTATACTCGTATTTAAACTGCTTACCCAAGTTTTCATTCTCCTGAGCGTCCTTGCAACGTCCAACAACACGAATAATGGCCCTTCCAGCCAACCGAGTACACATCATTGCTTGATGATACTCCGCAGCTTGGGTCTGATCCTCATTCTGACTATTTGTCAAATCGGAAAGCTTTGGTCTCATTTTTATATTTTCTTCTGTGACACGCGTGGGACTCCTTGTCTGCTAAATAGCAATGATGCTGCTGATGATGATGTTGGTCGCAATAAAATCCCCGACAAAAAACTTGAGCGTGGTTGCGGATGACGACTGACGATGATGCTTTATGTTTATTATGACTATTATTGTTCTATATTGCACTTAAACAACACCAACGACACAGTTGATCATGGATGTCGAGAATGAAAATTATTTCAAAAGTAAAAAAATGAGTGCGTCGTAGATTTTTTTTAAATAGCGAAAAAGTACGATTGTCCACACAAAAATCTTTTGAAAATTTTGCTTGAAACCCGTCTTGACTACTTCACACTATGCAGTTCAAATCTAAAATTAACACCAAAACGAATCTTCAATTAAAATTAAATGATAGTTCATTCACAAGTTTTTAAAAGCATTTATTACAGGGATGCAACACCAGTAGCACTATTTATATCCTTCTACAATTTACGTATACAAGTGACGTCTATTATTATTACAACTTATCTACGAGTTGATATGTTCTAACTCACCAACAACAAAAAAATGCGCACAACCCTCTTCAAAGACATGATAACATTGAATGAGGAGCTATTGTTGGGATCTGCAAAATTTTTGCTGACAGTTTCGTTTCATGATTGTGTGGCCAAGATTCATGATTCTCTCACTCCAACAACATTAATTATGCCATCATCATTACTCATACCCTATGCTCTTATCATCATGTGTTTCTTTTTCCTATTTATATTTTTATCTGGCTTGCAATATTATATGCGCATCTGTGTATCAGCATCAGCATTGTCGACACACACGACGACGATGATGATGATGATAATCATATTCGTTGGTCTTTTTGTTAGTTTACTCGAAACAAAACAGAATAGAGTAAATAAGACAAATCATGTAATAACACAAAATAACAATAAAGAATGATGATAACCACGTATATGATATACGTACGTACGTATTCATAGAATAAACATACTATACAAACACTATGTTTTGTATTACACGCAGATCAAAATATATATGTATATATTATAAGCAGTTGATAAACTTTAAAAGAATAATATGTGTGTATAGCCATTGGTTTAACATGTCATATGCCCCTTTAAGACTTATTTTTTTGATACAGTACAAAAACTGTAATAATGAAACAGAGGTGATTTTTTTTTCTTTATTGTTGTTGGTTGGCCTTATTTAATTACACAAAAAATGCCAACCATAAACAACTTGCAGCTGAGAACTTAGTCAGTCATGCGTCCTATTTGCAAAAAAAGAATTGGATGGTCAGTTAAAATTCTTTTTTTTACTTTGCAACATTAAGCACTCTCCTACTCGCTTTTTTGTAACTTGTATTTTGTGTATAGTTTGTACATTCATTGTAGACATCTACTCACATTTTTATCGTAGTAGGAGTTTATCAAGTTTAAGTAATTTTATATTTCATGTTCGGCTTGTACTATTTTTTTTTACAAAAAATGAATAACTATCTAAAAGTATCCGTGTGAGTGTGTGTGTACGCAACAACTTGTCTACCAAGTATTTTTTGGGGATGCTGCTGATAATTCTACTGTTCCACTACACTCAACCCATATACCAATATAGTCTTTTCCCCTTGACATAGCATAATATTTTTTACATAACATAAGAAACAATATCTTTACAGCAGATTTGCTCATGATGATTAAAAAAATGACTTTGTATAATTCTTTGACTGCGTGTATGCATGTGTGTATATGTATGTGATCAATTTTAAGAAGCCTACATACACAGGTAGTAGAAGCATTATTGATAAATTGCTTTGTATAATAAAATCTCGTTTCGCGTTGAGTTAATCATAGTTTTCAGAGATTCTGCCTTTGTTGTTGTTGTTGTTTTTCTGCACTAGGGTTAATGTGACTTCATCTTACAATCTAGCAGTGTTCTACTCCAAGAAGTAGAAAGAAGCCAGACAGGTATTTATATACCTAATATAAACAATGAAATTGTAGATCATAATGCCAACTGAACTGAACTATTTACCAATGGATATATCTGCATGTAAATAGGTATGCATATCATTTCAGTGCTGATGATGAGAATATTGAAAGGAAATTTTTATATACAAACATAATATATACATGACAAGAACGTGCTCATTCTTATTGATCGTTTTACTACCAAAAGAGTAATTGTGCAACAGGCATAGTTCATGTCTACAAAATTATGTGAATTATAATTTATTCAGCATCTCGACGCTATTTCTATTTCTCAGCTCAGCAGCAGCAGCAGCAGACACATCGTATTCCTTATCTTTGCTTCTATTTCCTAGTAGTTCCCAATTTTGTCTGCGATCTCCGTCTCTCTCTCTCTCTCGTTCATTGATATGTGATGTTTACTCACTGGCATGGCATCTCTTTTTATATTTTTCTACTACATACTCTACTACTACTACCAGCTTAAATGTAGGTAATCTAAATATACCAAAGCATTCTCCATTTATCTCTCATAAAAAAATAGTCAAAGAAGCATGACTTTAAGGGAATCAAAAGGCAAACGTAACAAGATGAATAATATTCGAATTTGAGTTATCTCTACTTTGCAAGCCATGCAACATGATTCATTCATTCATACACCGTACTCCCTCATCAAGCCATCATTGTTATATGGCTACTCAGATCATGACGAGAAGGCTCACTACTACTACTACTGCTGCTTCTGTTTACAGCATTTTTTATTGTACACTTGCTTTGTTTCGCGAGCAAACACTGGCTCATATTCATGATAATCTCTTTTTGGTACAAATTAGCAAAACTTGAGTGACCACAAAATGCATTGTTCTTTTTCTTTTCTGTGTGAGCCTTATGATTTAGTTCCGTAGAAAGAGAGAGAGAGAGAGAGAACAAGGAAGCAATTCAATGAATGGATGAAATGCAGGTGGTGGTGATGTTTGCGTAGAGTATTGAATAATGATTTTTATGTATGCGTGTCGGATGAAGTAATAATAATAATAATCATAAAATGATTGAATGACGACTCGTTTTTTGTTGGCTTCAGCCAACAGTTTACTTGTAAAAAATGGCACAAATGCTGAATAGTTTTTAATGGATTTGAGTTAAACTGCTGCACTATGCACTGCTCAGTTTGTGTTTGTCGTGAGTCCACTGATTGTATTTATGTTTTTTAATTGCTTACATAACAAAGGATAACTCCCCATGTGGTAATTACTGCTGCTGCTTTTTATTCACCTAATTTGTTGCAATATTGCTTATTTTAATTTTTTAGATATTTAAGCATGGGCAGTTATGTGGGAATTAAATATACACTGAAAAAATGTTTGTGCGGCCGTTTGAGCGCTTTTACTAATTAATTAATTAAATACGCATACTGTGCTTTCTTTGCGCAGCGTCATTTCCTGAGGACACTGCACAGAGGGTTACA
>JAANSP010000091.1:0-31945 GCA_036850745.1 Homidia socia
GTGTGTTATAAAGGTTCTTAAACCTGTCAAAAGTCGAAAAATCAAGAGGGAGATTAAAATCCTGGAAAATCTGCGCGAGGTCCCCAATATCATCAAGATGATTGATCGAGTTAGAAACCTCGAATCCAAAACCCCGTCGCTGATTTTTGAACGGATCAACAATATCGATTTCAAGCAATTGTATCCGACCTTTGTTGATAGTGATATTCGATACTATTTATTTGAACTTCTTAGAGCCCTGAACTATTCCCATTCCAAAGGCATAATGCATAGAGATGTAAAGCCCCACAATGTAATGATTGACCATCAAGCTAAAATCCTCCGATTAGTAGATTGGGGGTTGGCAGAATTCTACCATCCAGGTGTAATGTACAATGTTAGAGTAGCATCTCGGTATTTCAAAGGACCGGAGCTGCTGGTTAATTTTCAATGCTACGACTATTCATTGGATATTTGGAGTTTTGGATGCATGTTGGCGGGAATGATTTTTCTAAAAGAACCATTTTTCCCCGGAAAGGACAATACCGACCAACTTGTCAAAATTGTCCGTGTCTTGGGGACTGAGGATTTTTATTCGTATCTATCCAAATACGACATCCACTTGGATGGTGATATAGAGAGATCCATTGGAAGATACCCAAAGAGAAGTTGGTCCAGATACATAACTTCCGAAAACTCGTCTTTGGCTACCGCCGAAGCCATCGATTTGTTGGACAAGGTTCTACGCTACGACCATCAAGAACGTTTCACGGCAACAGAAATAATGGATCATCCTTATTTTGATCCAGTCAGACAGTTCTAGTCTGCAAATCTCGATCCACATCAGAGAGAAGATTAGTCTGTTTTCATCAATAGACTTTCAACTATCGTCATCATCATTTGTAAATGTCTATTTGACCTACCCATGATCTAGAGGGCGGAAAAAATGGTTGATTTTGGACCTGGACTGAGCGAAACGTCTATCCAATGTTTGTGGAATTTTCTGGTCCTTCATATTACTCACTCCTTGGTCGGTAATGCATGTCTCCCGATGGATTCCAGAATATCCTGTTTTTTGCACCATATCGGCCTGGCCCTGATCAAATCTCCACAATCTGACCGTACAATCGTCTGAACCTGTAACTAGGTTCGTAGAACACGATCCAGACCACGAAACTGTGCCCACCTCTTTTTCATGACACTGCAGTGAATAGCATTCGTCCATTTCCAAGTCCCAAAGATAGGCCTCGGTGCCGGTTGACCCTGTTAGCAGCATGTCATCATCTGGTGATATGGAGGATTTGGTATAGAACGAACTATTCCTGAACTTTCCGCTAGTCCATGACTTTATCGGACCAGTACCGGGTTTGGCCGTGTTGTATCCGTATACATGGTTATCTGTGCTGACACCATACAACATTGTCCCTGTATGACTAGAGGACAGACTGGTGAATGAATGGTGAGCCTGACTGGATGACCCATGGGACAAGACACAAAATTCCGAGTTCAAGTACCTAGTATCCCACAAATATATCTTCCCTGATGGAGAAGATGTCGAGGCCAAAGTGTAGTCATAAAGACCTAGAAAACTAATTCCAGTTATGCTTTGTCTGGCTTTGTTTTTCGAGTTTTTCCCTCCGGTGTTGCTTTCTATATAATTGGCATTGAATATTCGCTTGATTGGCCTTTCACTCGAACTCTTGATATCCCAAAGGAAAACATTACCATCTCTACCGCCAGAGGCAATAATGGTCAATGTTCCGGGCTTGCTAATCACATTGGTTACACTTGATGTATGCCCCTTTAATTCTCTAACTAGGATTTGTTCATTTACATCCCATTGCCCTACACTTTGGTTCCCGGATCCAAGAAATATCCACGAATCATCAATCGACCAGGTAACATCGAACAATGCGTTTGAATATACCTTGATACGGTTACATTTTACATGACCATGGAATTCTCCAGTTTTTATCAAAAATACCGACCCAAACTCTGTACAGGCGGCTAGCATGGAGTGATGATTCGAAAATGCTGTAGATAGAGGACATGCTCCAAAATCTGTCTGTCCAATATCAATGGTATCTAGTGGATGGGATGAAATGGTTTGAATATAATTTCTAGAATGCCTGGCTCGGCCCAACATTCCTCTTTCAGTAAAATCCATTGGATGAAAATGCAATGTACTGTTGCCAGTTGCATTTATTTAGGAATCTTTCTGACTAGGCGAATATGTCCATAATCGATGTAATCCATCATCAATGTTTCCAGGGGTTTCCGTAAAATTCCAGCAATGGACATTCTCAGGGAATATTATCGGTGCCATGCTCAACAATTCGGTTCGAATATTCTGCTGGACATGGACGCAATTGCCATCACAGCACCAAGATTGTGTGTTGCAATCATATACAAAAGGATCTGACACCCTGTGAGTTTCTATAGCTTTGTTTTCGTTGGACAAAATATCTGTACTTGGTTCGTCCAATTCTCGAGATTCACAACTCACTGGAATAAATTCATCATTTGCTGGTCGAGATTCTATACTGATTTTGATATCCAATGCATCCATCTTGTTTCTAATGTCATCAATCAAAGTATATACAGGGACTATTTCTTGCAGTAGTGAATCACACTTGGATCTCGTATTATTATATTGGCGTTGATTCAGAATCCGGATCCACCTATTCACCAAATTCCAGTAAATCCGTTCAATCGGTCGGTAATGTTCTTTTATTTCGTCTTCCAAACCATCTATATTTTTCACAAGTGCTGGGTCTATTTTGATTTCCAGTTTGTATGATGTTGTCGCCAATCCTTCATTAACCACTTCAGATAAACTGGGTTTCGATGCATTATTTGACAGGTCTTCATATGTCGGATATATCACAATGAGCAGATTTTGGAGCATGGATATAGTGTCCTTGATTTTGGGCAACTCACTACGAATTTCTTCTTCCAAACTCAAGAGTCTTTTTTGACTCCATTTCATTGTCATTCTATGTTTTATACACTGTTCTCGGTGTTTGGCCTCTACAAGAGAAGAAATAATCCTGGTTTCGATCGGACTATTCAATTTCAAACGATCAATATAATCCTTCAAAACCGTTAGCTGATTAAACTCTCTTGCATATCTGTCCCACCACTTTTGAATCAACTCGATAAATTTTTTCTTGGTCTGAAATGCTTTTGAGTATGGTTTTTGACCAGTACTTGTAATCAAGTGCACAAGCTCCTTCAAATCTCCTTCGAAAAATATTCTTCTGAACAAGTGACTTTTATCAACTAATTTTTCTATAACCAATAATCCAAGCCATCTACTGCTTGGATTTGGTCGTCGAAGAATTTTCGTTATTTCTCTTACAAGATCTTCCAGAACACAAGAATCAGTCATCACCAGAGTTTCTAGTCGAATGTAATCCTTCTCGTCAAAAATAGTTAGCGATTTTCTGCAGAGTTTGTTCAATAGTGGTCTAATCATTTTTTATTTGGCCATGTACCAATAGAGATCAATATGGATGCTTTTGGCTATTTCTTCTACATATTCACGAGTCAACATGCACTTGAATTTGATATTCTCCTGTCCATCAGATCCAACCTTTAAAATTCCTTGTTTTGTCAACTTATATACTTGTGACTCCATCACTCCTCGAGACCGAAGGACCAGTTCATTGCCAGAAACGTGTCGAAATGTTTGGAACAGTCTGTCTAGAGTAAATAAATTGGGTTTCTCTACAGAAGAAATGGTTCGTTTGGATGGTTTTCCTGTCCTCGATACATTCCCATCTGCCCTCTCAGATATATGTGATGCCAAATAACAAGCAATAATCAAATGGCGTGTAACCAGAGGAATGTTTTCGAGACAATTGGAATCTACATCTCTGTGATCTGATAACGGAATCACTGCAGAATATTTCCGATAAATTTCCTGCAAGATTGGTTGAATGTGGTCAAAGAGCTTCAAAGTATTTGTCTTGCTTATTGACCCATCCTGTAGAGGTTCGATATACAATGGATAGAGTAAATGGACCAATTTTTTCAATACCACCAAATTGTTACATGTCCGGTAAAATACATTTAAAATCAGTTCTATAAAATTGTAAAGAACATTGGTAGCTGCATTGGAGATCTTGATTGTGCCATAGAGTATTTCTAGGACTTGTTCTTTGGTGTACACTGGAAAGTAAACCAAAATAGGCCTTATTCCCAAAGAATGGCTGCTGTAGCTGTTCCAATCATGTTGGCTTATGAACAGACAACACAGTTTTCCCGGGCACTATCAATTAGGCCATATAATCAATTGCTTACATGTTCATGCAGTCTCAGAAATAATTGGAAAAAATGTAATGATTCTTCCAGCAACAAATCAACGTGATCGAAAATCTACATAGTTTATTTCAAGTAGACATACCATGTATAGGGAATGATCAATTAATTCCAAGTATTCTATCATATCTAAAATATCGGTACAACCTGTAGAATCAAAGATCGAGCGGTAGAGTTGTTTCTCGGATGATAAAAAAGCACAGTTGATATAGATGCAAAAAGGACCAGAAAAAACACTTTGAACAACAAAAGTCTTGCCACATCCAGGTGCTCCATGCACAAAAACATTGGGAATGGGAATGGATTGGGTAACCGCGGTAAGAATTTTAATTTGTTCCGCCCTTCCGACAAGTCTGGGAAATTCTGTCTTCATTCCTGCAAAATTAAAAATCACATGCTTCAAGATTTCTGGAATAGCGACTTGACATGTTCATCCTTGGAAGATGCCATGGATCAGTTTGGAAATCAGCAACAATTATGGAACATTTATTCTGAAATCGGTATTCTTTTTCAAGAAGAAGTTGAAATTATATCCAAGCAAGAAATGAATGGTTTGCATGAAACTTTCTTTACTTTGGAATCCTTGGAACTTGTCATTCGTGTTTTTTGCAGGACTACAAATCCACAACCTATCCAATACACATTGGTCATTCTACACAATATCTGGAAAGTCAAGGAAACACAGTTTTCCCAAGTTTCGGATCAACTGATGGAGCAGTTTCATACAAAACTCTACTCTTTGCTAGAAACCGGTAGTGGATGGTGTTTACTGCTGATTTGCAAGTTATTGACACTTTACTATTGTTTTAAACAACCAGAAAAATTGGCAGTGGGGTCTGATATTTCAGAGTATATCAATTGTCTGGAAAACGAAATTGTTGGATGCAAAGATCGGGATATGGCCATTGTTTATTGCAAACTGTTGACTTTCTGCCTACAGTCCAATCCAAAATTACGAGCCAGACTTTCTGAAATATCCTCAACTATTGTTCCTGCATTGTGTAATTTACTCCGAGATGAAGATAAACGACCCCAGTTGCAATATGAACTTCTTTTGGTATTTTGGCTATTATCATTCAAGGTGGACAAGATCGAGTACCTGAACGAAATCAAATTGATTCCTGCAGTCATAGATGTCGTCAAATTTTCGTCCAAGGAAAAAATTATTCGTCTTTCACTGTCCATATTGAGAAATATGATAAGGAGTGGGGCGAAGCAAGTAATTTCGACAATTATTGGATGCAAATCGTTGGAGCTGATCAACAATCTGTCATCTAGAATATATTCTGACCCTGACATTGCAGAGGATATCGGATGGATCAAGGCAGAGTTGATCAAAGTTTACGAAAAGCTAAGCAGTTTTGAGGAATATGCCTCTGAAATTGAATCGGGAGAGCTTTATTGGTCTCCTTCCCATAAATCCGAGTTGTTTTGGCAAAATAACGCCAAGATGCTGAATGAAGATAATCATAGAATACTGAGAAAATTGGTTGAGCTTTCAAGTGATCCATCACAGTCGTTTCAGGTCTTGGCCATTTCCATTCATGATCTTGGCCAGTATATCAAGTTTAATCCCGGGGGTAGAAGGTAGGCCAGTTACAGGTATTTGATTTTTAGATTTCTAGACGAATTGGGAGGAAAAACTGCCATGATGAGTTTGATAGAATGTCCCGAGCCAAAAGTCAAATTTGAAGCTCTTGTTGCCGTGCAAAAATACATGATGAATCGTTGGTGATGTGTAAAATTTCCGAATAAATCACATGATTTGCAGGTGCAGTTCATGGACGAGTTGGTTGTAGGGACCAAGGTGTCTATAGAAAAAGATTTTAACGGATGTGTTTCGCATGTCAAAGGAGAAATTTTGGCGATAAAACAAATAGACGATACCGGATCAAAAATGTATTATATCCATTATTTAGAGTTTAACAAAAGATTGGATGAATGGGTCCATCCATCCAAATTCGACACGAAGCAGATAGAACCACCGCCCAAGGTATACAAGAAAAGATTGTCTTCTACAGATCTGGTTAAAAACAGCCCTCCTAAAACACCAAGACTTTCGGCCGATACACCACCTACGGAATCGAGATTGGTGGCTGTGAAGCCAGAAGTGTCTCGGGTAAAAAATGTGTCGGTAATCGAGTTTGGAATACACCGAGTTGATACGTGGTATTTTTCACCATACCCGCCTTCCTTGTCGGAGGGATCTGTTCTATATATCTGCGAAACTTGTCTAGAACCTCTTGCGGACCATACAAGTCTGAAAAGACATCGTACGAGATGTAGAGTGATTGCTCCCCCTGGAGCTGAGATCTATCGACAGGGAAATATTTCACTTTTCGAGGTAGACGGACATAGGCAAAAGGTGTGGTGCAGAAACCTTTGCCTATTATCTAAACTGTTCCTTGACCACAAAACTTTATATTACGATGTGGATCCGTTCCTGTTCTATGTGCTGACATGTAGCGACGAGTTTGGTGTGCACATGGTGGGGTATTTCAGCAAAGAAAAAGTATCCACGGAAAATTATAATGTTGCCTGTATTCTAACTCTTCCTCAACATCAACGAAAAGGGTATGGGAAATTGTTGATTGGACTAAGCTACGAACTATCCAAGCTCCAAGGAATTGTTGGATCTCCGGAAAAACCCTTATCAGATCTAGGATTGTTGAGTTATAGAAGCTACTGGGCAGAAGAAATTCTCCGTGTCCTGATATCCGTAAAGGATATTTCAATTTCCAAATTGAGTCTGCAGACTTCAATAACATGTGAAGACATTGTACACACCCTCCAGGCCATGGATTTGCTCAAGTATCACAGAGGCCAGTATGCCATCTTGTTATCCAACAAGGCGATTCAAGATTATGAAAAGAACCAAAGGAAACCTGGATTGAAGCTCGACTCTGCGAAAATCCAATGGAATCCACCTTTATTTTCTCCGCAAGAATTGAAATATATCTAGTTGTGGACAATTTACTGTTCCAAGTCCAAGATCTTTAATCTGATCCGAATTTCCTCTATAATTTTTTCATCATCTACCAAAGCACCCTTGTCCTGTCTGTCTCGGACAGATTTTATTCGGATCTTTTTGGATTCAAGTTCGTCTTGTCCTATAATTATCATCAATGGTATTTGGTTTCGTTCACTGTATTCCATCTGATCCAACAATTTGGGGTTGGTCTTGTACTGAAATTCCGACTTGATTCCATTTTTCCACAATCTTGCTGCCAATTCCATTCTTTTTTCAACCATGCCTTTTCCTATGGACGCAACCAAGACACTTACGGGATTGACTTTGGTAGTCCTTGATTTTCTCCAAAGGATGGAAAATATTCTTTCAACTCCAATACAAAGCCCCACACACGGAATTACATGTCCAGGAGCAAAAACTCCCACCATTTCATCGTATCTCCCTCCTCCAGATATCGATCCTGTTAGATCATTGTCGATCAATACGGCTTCAAATATCATTCCTGTGTAATAATCCAGTCCCCTGGCCAATCCAATATCTAACACCACTTGTTCCATTATTCCATAGACATCCAAATATCTGAGCAACACTCGAAGCTCCCCAAGTGCCTGTTTTGCCTCTGGAACGCTTGATAAGCAGCTATCTGACTCGAGCACCGACAATAAATCATTCCCTTTCAATATAACATACTGTTTGATTCTCCCCACACATTCCGGATCAAGTCCCTTTTGCTCAACCATTTCCTTTTCTATCTGACCCCATGGGTGTTTGTCCAGTTTGTCAATCGAGGAACAAATCGTCTTGAATTTGGATTTTGGAACTTGGCAAACACTCAAGATTCCTTCTAACAATTTCCGATGATTGACTCGAATAATGTACCTTCCTACATCCAGACTTTCCAATACTTCATTTACAATAAACAAAATCTCTGCATCCGGAACCATTTTCTCTCCAGTTCCTGCAATATCATAGTCACATTGATAAAATTCTCGATACCTTCCTTTACTCATGGCAGGTTGGTCTCTTCTGTACACCTTTCCAATTTGATATCTTTTCATTTGCTTAATATTCTTGTTCATGGCTAAAAATCGCGAAAATGGCACAGAAAGGTCATACCTCAGCGATAAATCTTCCCCGCCCTGATCTTGGAGATCATATACAAGCTTGGAATCTTGTCCATATTTTTCCGATAAGATTTGCTTTAGTTCAAAGCTAGGTGTATCGATTTCAACTCCGCCATGTCTTTTGAAAACATCAACAATGGTTCGAAACATGAACTGTCTCACTGCCATTTCATCCGATCCATAATCTCGGGTCCCTTTCGGTGTCTTGAGCTCAAAGTTCATGTGCGAAAAATAAATGATCAGTCAGTCTTTATTTACGAATCAAACCGGAATGGATCCAGTCTCTAGACCTTGGATTTGATCATGTGTTTGAGGTATCTCATTCTACCACTTCCCTGCCCCTTTCTACGCTTGCCTTTCAAACTCCAATTATATTTTCTGATTTTAGATGCTGGATACCCACATTGTGAACATGTCTTTTTCTGATTATGAAACGACCTGCGTCCACATCTCCTGCATAAAGAATGCGTCTTGACATTCCGTTTCCCAAAACTCGACGTCCCTTTTGTCATTTCAAAAATCCACCCTAGTCAAAAACCGTGTGTGAAATATGGAAAACATCGACGATTACATATCACAACTCGAAAGATTGCCAACCGTTTATCCTGTGCGCGAGATGGATTCCCAATCGACTAGAATGTACATCAAAAAGATACTCGTCAAACCCTTAAAAAAGGAAGAATTCACATTGGAATGGGATATCAGACATACAATTGGCGAATTAAAGGCGAAAATCTCCGAATCGAAAGGAATTCCCATAGATAGACAACGACTTCTTCATGAAAGAAAAGCACTATCAAATGAATCCGTGTTGTTGGATTGTGCAAAGGAAAATTTCGATCAAATAGTTCTCCATCTTGTCGAAAAACCCATCCCAGTGGAATTCGACTACAATGGATTTTACAGACAGCTTGATACTCTAAGAGGCATGAACAAGTGCAATGATCCCGAATGTGAGGAAATCTTTGCCCGATTTGTTTCACATATAAAAGATTCTCATCAATAAATTCGCGACCTGCCTCGCCCCTGCAGAATACATGACCAACTATTCTTACCGGCCAGATAATGTTAGCAAGGCATGTAAGGCCAGTGGATCTTACATTCGAGTTCATTTCAAAAATACTAGGGAAACCGCAATGGCAATCAAGGGTATGAATGTTAACAAGGCGATTGAATACTTTGGAGAAGTACTTGACCATAAAAAATGCATTCCCTTTAGACGGTTCAAAGGAGGTGTTGGGAGAACAGCCCAGGCAAAAGCTTTTGGAGTTACGCAGGGACGTTGGCCAACCAAAAGCATCAAGGTCATTACGGACCTTTTGAAGAATATCCAAGCTAATGCAGAAGCAAAGGACCTGGACAAGGATTCACTGATTATCAAACATATCCAGGTCAATCAGGCTCCGAAACAACGTCGCCGTACCTACAGGGCACACGGAAGGATAAACCCCTACATGAGCAACCCATGCCACGTTGAAATTGTTTGTTGTGAAGAGGAAAAGAGCGTTCCAAAGGCCAAAAACGATGCTACGATGATCACCATGTAGGAAATATATTTGACTAAATACGAATCATGTCGATGATTCCTCCGAATCGTTCTCGCTTGTCGATTGTTTGTTTCTGTTGCGCACAGCGAGACTTTCTACATCGATGCTGTTAACCGCACCTATTTGGTTAGAGTCGTCTTTCGGTTTGCTGCCAAATCCAAATAGACTCATTATCTCGTCCAGTCCTATTGTTGGATGCGAGTCTTTGGGCTGTTTTTGTTTTTCGAATCCAATTTCTTTCTTCAACTCGCCAAAACTGTCTCGAACAAAGGCCAACTTTTCATGTAACTGCTCATCTGCCGATATTGAAAGGGATCTGGTCAATTGGTCATCACAAACAAACCATTTGTTAATACATAAAAGTGGCGTTTCAATTCGAAGCAGATATTCACAAGTTTTGGTTTCGGTAAAAGACACAATTTTGCTAGTCTTGATAAATGGATTGCACTGAAATTCTACAACAGTAGATCTGGATATTCGATTGGACTCACATTTGTCTCCGTTTTCATAGAAACATCTAACTGTTTTAGCCTTATTTTTCCCATGTTCTTGCAGAATTTCCATTCGAGTATACAAAGTTCCTAGATTGATTTCCTGCGATTGGAATAGATCTCGGTGATACTGGAGAATCTTTTTCATATGAGAGTATTCGTATGACCAATAATTGGCTGGATAATCGAGTCGTTTCTTTCCTAACGGACGTAAAAGTCCCAAAATATATTTAGATTGTGCTTCAAATGACAACTTTTCCATATCTGGCTCGTCGCTTGCAACAGCTTTCTCGGCTGATTCGTATTCAATCAATCGACAGGTGTTGGAACTGCCTATTTGGAATTTTAATCCCGTTCGATTTGTAAATTCCAACTCAAGTATCGTATCAGTAAATACTTGGTTTACTTTTCCATTGGGATATTTGGAATACTCTAGGTCTTTTATCCCCTGGCACCTATAGGAACAACCAAATATCAAGACTAGTCTCCACAAATACATGTGCGGTATTTGCAAGTAATCAAAAAGATTTATTGAATATTGTTGATGTGCTGTTGCATATTCAAATGGTAATGGTGAACCTGACACTTTAGATCTTGGTAGAGATTTGCCATATTGTTCATTTCTAATTCGTGATGTTGTCTAGCAAGCGCAAGTTGATTGTTCATTTCCTTGATCGATATTTCGATTTTGGATATTTTATCGTCAATCCCTACTCTTTGTTTGACAAGTGAGTTGTACTGATCACGAATATGTAACAACGACTTGTTCATCGCTTTCCTTTTGGAAGATTGCAAATTATTTAATTTCTCGATCTTGTTTGTAACATCGTTGATCTGTCTTGTCAATTGTATATGTTTCACGTCCAATTCTTTGATTTCATGTTCCTTTTGTGAAATGTGTTCCTCGACTCGAGAAATTTGAATTTCATTGTCACGGCTCTGATTAATCATTTCAACACATGTTTCGATCTTTCTTTTAAATTGGCAAAGATGTTTATCGATGCAAATCAATGCCTCAGTGTCCTTTTCCATTTTCAGTGTCAAGGCCTCTAATTTCGAAATTCTTTCTCTTTCTTCCATCAACCCGTTTTTTATAGCGCCCAAGGATTGGACTAGTTGTTCTGGATTTTCAACATATCTTGCCCGTAACTTTGTGCTCTCTTGTTTGGAATTTGCCAATAGAAATTGGTTGGTGGATAATTTGTCGTTTAGTTCATTTCTTTTCATCTTTAATTGCTCCACTTTGGTAACACATCGAGATCTTGTTGTTTTTTCCTTTGACAGCTCGGATTCCAGCCTTTTCAATTCCTCTAGCTTGGAATTTATCAATGTTTGGTTAGTTACCTTCCTTGCTTCAATGTCTTGTAACTGTTCGGTTTGTGCTTGTTGGTTGCTTTCCAAGGATTGTTTTTGGACCATCAATTCATCGTGGAGACCAGAAAACCCATCAAAAAGAGTGATTTGTTCCTCTCGGAATTTGGCAAAGTTTATCACTCCGCTCAAAATCATTCTTACTCTTCCCGATTCGGGTTTAATTATATCTCCAAGTGTAAAATCATCTATTCCAATATTCTCCATGAACCGATGAACCTGTTTACAAAATATCAACAATGAAAATGTTTCTGAATACATTTCCAAGTGCTCAGTAACTTTTGGATCTTTGGGTTTCATTTCTGAAATGGTTGCTGCCTTAAAAATATCGAGAAATTTTTCGTATATCCTTTGGATCTGGACTGGATTGGGTCGGGAAATATCAATTTCAGAAATGCCAATCCCCAACTCTTCCATGACTTGTACAATCTCACTGTTCCTCAATTCTGGAAACGGTCTCCATTGTCTAGTCATTTCTAATTCATGCAATCATGCAATTTTATTCAAATATGGTTTCTAGATTGTACAATTTCAGTACACATGGATATCATATCCAACATCCTTTGAAATAAACTGTAGTCTATAGCTGAAATCTGGTTAGAAATCATGTCTTGCTCGGCTATCAATCCAGAAATTTGTATATTCAATTCTTCGATGGCTTTTCTCTCATGTACAACTTTCGGAATTCTGCGAATCGAATGCTCATATATTCGAAAATAGACTGAATATGGATTTTTGTACAAGTCATAGACCAGGAACGGTATTCTCTTTCCGAACTTGACTATTCTATTCTCTAGTTCGCATTCAATAATATGGTTGTTTGACATTGCGATTGCATGGTGAGAATCAAATCAATTTGGCTAGTCCAGTCTCTTGGGTATTTGCTGACTAGAACTGTCCGGATAAGACCGTGTGTAGTCTTGGTCCACTTTGGTTGAAAAGTGTCAATATAGTCCAAATCCTTAAATATTTCCCATAAAATCATCCCCATTGTTCCCTGTTCTAACGTTGATCCATCAATTGCAATTTCAATTTGATCTCTCCATTCCTGTACAAATGTTGACATGGCATTATTGACACTCAGACAAGATCCCATTGTTTCCAAAAGTGCCAAAGCATTGAATCGCTTCCTATCAAGTCGGTAACCTTTCCCGACCCCAATCGCTTCTATAACCATATAAGAGATTTGGCCGATCACCTCTTTTGGGGCATTCCCAACAATTGTTTTGTATTGTTCAATCCAAAAACATATCTGAGCTATGGTTTCTCTTAACATGGTCTCTGTTTCAACGTAATAACGATAAGAATAGTCAAAATGGGTTTTCCAATTCCACATAGGATTAGTATTCTCAACACGAGCCCCTAAATATTCTACTACTGGTTCCAGCGAATGTTCCGTTTGATTGATCAAAAGACGATATGCTTTGTTAGCGATTTGTTTTCCCATCTCTTGACCGTGTTCTATCCAGTGGTCCAAATCATTTTTGTTGATTTGGATTTCTTGGATGAGACACATTAATTGATCAAGATTATCGAGTGAATCCGCCGCTAAATTGGCCAAATCAAGCAGCTCTTGCTCAAGGCTACCAATAAATTGCTGAACTCGTTCATTCTCTTGGCATGAAATTGTCGTTGGGTATAATTCTAAATGGAAATCCATCACCTCTTCAAGAAACTGTGCATCTGTGTAGGATTCTACTTCTTCCAAACAAACAGCTTTGATGGTTTCGAAATCCAAATGAACCGGAGTACAGTATCTCTTGACGACCAATTTCGTTTTGAGAATCAACGTTTTGATTCTTGTGTAACCCGCCTTGAGATCCAGACTTGGCTCGATCTTGCGTCTTGAACATTCGATCGATTTCAACAGTGATCCAAATGAATATTTTTCGGGGTCAACTATATTCAATGCGTCGATGGCATCGCACACATCCGAAATGTCTGGATCATATATACAAATCCACGCCTCCTCCACAATATTTCTACGACATATTTCCAGATGTAGCCTAGTAATTTCTATTTCGTCAAGAATAAAGACATTGATTTGTTCAAGTTCAATTCTTAGTGAATCTAGCTCGTTGTTCATTTCAACAATGCTTTTCATATTTTGAGATGCATGGTACAGAAGACTAGCTGTAGCCAATCTCCCTTTGACAACAGCACTGCAGAGCAAGTCTGGTAATTGTAAAAACAAGTTCAAGGCATGTACTAGTTCTTGGGTTGGATTTTTCCAAACATCAATTGATCGATTTTGTTTTGAAACAATACCTGGTTCCGTGTCCAACTCTTCGATTAGGTCCCAGAATTCATTCATCAATTCGCCAATATTTTTCCAAACGTGGGGTGAATCGACAAAAGTATCATGTATCTTTTCTTGTAGCAGTTCCCTTTTCATCTTTTGTTGTTTGAGAAATTCCGTGATTTGAAAAGTATCATTCATTTGGAGTAATCGGTCTAAAATTTCATGGTTGTGAGTTGCCATTGTGTGAATGAAATGAGAGTGGGGATTATTTTCGGAGACAAGAAATGGGATTTGCTTGGGAAATCCCTTATAAATAATCTTTACCACTTTGGACTGGATGGATACAGAATCAACAAAGACATGGATATTCACATACAAGGACCATTCGATCTGATAATTCATAAAATCAATGACGATCTCTACTTTTCACAACACAATCCACATTCTAAAACATTCCTACAAAATCTTTACCAATACCTTGTTGATACTGGAACAAGAATTCATTGTAGTTTGAGTGGCATGTATTTATTTATGGACAGAAACCAATTTAATGGATATCTAAATATGCATGCCAAAAGCATGAAAATTCCTCGCTGGATATTGATTCAATCAGTCCACGATATAAGAAATTTGGATCTCCGATTCCCCCTTATACTCAAAACCTGTCTAGCTTGTGTTGGTAAACAATCACATGAAATGACTGTTTACGATACTCGATACCAATTGCTCAGTGATACCTCTTTGGAGACAGATTCCGATCGTTTTCCCGTCATTCTACAAGAATATATCCATCATCACGTGTATTACAAACTATACATCATTGGAAACTATTTTTATGTGACAAATGTACCCTGCCCTCTCAGCAACAATAGAATATCCAAGAGCAATTCCATTCAATACTTGTTTGATATACACTCTCCCACAAGTTCCATGGAGAAAGAAAATCAACAACTATACCACATTGTCCACGAAATGTACCTGGAGCTGTTGAATTTGTTCGAGTCGAGATTTATCGGAGTAGATTTTATCGTTGATTCATCGATTCCCTATGTGGTAGATCTCAATTATTTTCCAACATATAGCGGAGTATCGAATCCAATGCACTTGGTGGCAAAATGTGTGCAAGACCTTACTCTTCAATAGATTCTTTGACTTCCAAAGGTTCAACTCGATTATATTCTTTTAACAATTTGCTTTTTTGGCTATTGTAGATTTTTCCAATATCTGAAATGCCAATTTCTCGGATCGAATCACTGGTTTTCCACAAATCAACTATTTTGGAATACGCTGCACTCTTCAAAGTAAGAATCTTGGAAGGTTCATGTTTTTGAAATCGTTCAATGGCGCCTATCTCGATTTCCAGTTCCACAATTTGGTAAATCATTCGCTTCACATCATTCGTCCATTCAATCTTTGTTTGCAAAGCCTTTTGATCATCTGTGCTACTCTTCTCTACAATCCATTGCTGTAGCTGGATCAGTTTGTTCTGCAATTCCAACTCTCGCTTTGCCAAATGCTGTGGAAAAAGCTCGGTTTCAACCAGTCTCTGGACGCTTTCTTTTTCCAATGACGATTCAGCTGTAATTATTTCGTACAATCTGGTTCGAGAAATATTGAGACCTGGGACCAAGAGTGCCAATATCGCAATGTTTTTGATTCGATTCTTTAATTCAATATCCTGAAATTCTATACCTTCCCGAAACTCTACAGTAGAAATGAATTTGTTATAGATATGTAATTCTTGTCTGTAAATTTTCTCTGCCAAGTCCAATTCAGTCTTCTTTTTCTTGACTATTTGAACTTGGTCAGATGGATCAATGGATAGATTCTGTTTCACTTTGGATTTTTTCCTAGATGGTTTGGACTCTACAGTGCCGTAATATACATAGTAATCTTCTGCTTCTGGATGTGGATAGATCTCAACCAAAGATTCATCCGAAATTCCATCTACATAAAATTCCGAATCATCCACAAACGGATCTGCAACATCATATTCGTCTTGTGAATGTCTACTGTTGGATAAATGTTTCGATTTCTTTTTTGGTATTTCCGTCTCTTTCTCTTTGCAACGGACGATCAATGGTTTGGATGGATTGATATCGAATGAAATGTTCATTTTTTTATTCCTAGTATGGGGATTCCCAAGGACCAATCTTTTGGAAATTTTCTCGAAACACTACTTACTTCATTTGTAGCACCGATTCCTACAAATTTTAGTAGGCTTCCGCTAATGAGTTTGAATGTAGATCTTCCGATTGAAGAGTACGTAGAAAATGGATCTAGTGATCCAAAATTGTTGGAAAATATGGTGAACCATAATATCCAATACTCTGATGAATTGAAGAATATTTTAGCCTTGGAAATGTATTTTGGCAAAAGGAACGTTGAAGAACAAGTATGCAATTATTTGAAGATACTTTCCATCGAAAACAAAGTTTCTGGCCAAGATACAATGACACCAAGTAGTCCAATGACTCCAGATACCTTGGGAAATGAATATTCAAATATGTACAATTCCGAAAAATTTAGGTTTGTCAGGACTCCAACCAAGAAAAATCTAGATGATATTCATGAATTGTTTTCGACCATTGAGCAGAACTCGGACGAGTCAAAGGATAGTCATGTATTGGAACGAATGCAGATTTTTGATGGATTTGAAACTTTGGATAGTCTTTCCCTGGAATCCACATCCAGTTATAGTGCATCGATAATCAATTGGATCGATAGGCAAAACTGGAACACGGCCAAATTTCGTTTAGCAGGATTGAATTCCAGCCTCATTTTCCTACATCTGACCAACCGATTGGCACGAGCCAGAAAATGTATTTTCGAAGAACATTTTGACATTGTTTTCCGTTTTTTTGAAACGTTTATTTCGACTTGGTTAGATATTGACTTGATTCAAATTTCCTTACTTGGACAAAGCATCAGGTTATTGGAATCATTGACTCGATTATTGGATTTGCAACCATTGATTGTAGATAGATTAGTTTCCGTATCACTGTTTTTGTGTTTCCGAACCGAATCTCTGATTCCAGTAGTTATGGAATTGGTCAAAACCATAGGAAACAGGTATCCGGAACAAAGAGAGGTCCTAATTGACAAGTTTATCGACTATTCGCAAACATTCTCCAGTATAGAACCTGTTCCCAGGCTTGTTTTCTCACTTGTGAAAGGCTGTTTAAAGGACACATCCGAGAACCAAGAAGAGAATATGGATCAGGCACGAAACCTTGTATTTTATCTGACCAAGGTCTTGTTTTGGAAATCAAAAGAAGATTTGTTGGAAAAGCTAATATTGGATATGGAATTTGAATCGCTGGGTTCGTTGGTGTATATAAAATTATTTTATGAATACAGTCTAGATCTAATTGAAGAAGTGGATGCCAAGTTCAAAATCCAAATTTTGGACCAAGTAGAAACGGCATCTGATTCGATTTGCCGCTATTTTGCGCAAGATGAGAACAATGTTGAAGGGCACATGTTATGGCCAACCATCCAATCCTTTGTATTCAAGTGTCTAGATCTTGTTTCGGATGAATTTCCGGCCATTCGAGTCAAGACGATCAAAATTATGGGAAATCTCATCCAAACCTACCCCAAATTATTAGATGTTTTTGAACACATACCTAGTATTTTGAAATCCAGAATGACCGATTCATCGGTTTTGGTCCGAGATGCAGTTCTTGAGTCGGCCTGGAAATGCATTGTAGCAAACCCAAACACGATCGAAACCATTAAAAATGAAGTGGTAAAAAGATTATCCGACTCTGGAATTGGTGTTAGAAAACGAGCCATCAAAATAGCTGCACAGTTTCTCAGATTAGGATTGGAATTTGACGATTTGGCCAATATTAGCTATGCTCTCATTGAAAGGTTCATGGATCCGGAATCTTCGGTCAGTTCGGCAGCCGTAAAGGCACTACAAGAAATATTTATGGGAAAAGAAGCCCTGGATATTGAAAAGACGAGTCGAATCCTGTCCAGAATGTTCATATCTGTTGGCCAGGCCAATTCATTTAGAATGTTTAAAAAGCTATTCAACCAGCCGGTTTTGACGATCCATAGAATGATAGTGAAACATATATTGGAAGAAATATTAGAGTCCAGGACCTCTGATACGAGTCCAGAGTTTTGTTTTTTGCTTTCTTTATTTAGTCAATGGCAACCCGAATTGTTTCAAGAATATTTCAGTTCATTGACAAGAATGATTTACAATGCCGAGAAAATTCTGTTGGATGATCAGATTGTTTTCTATTTGATGGAAATCCTATGCAACACGATTTTTCTCATACCATCTATTTCCAAGGATTCGATTCGCGAGTTGGAGCGCACCTTGTTGACATTTCTTAACAAACGTCCTGACCGCATTGTTGATGTATCTACAAGACTAATGTCACTTTTATGTAAGGCCACAAGATCTAATATGATGGAAAATCTCTGGACTAAATTGTATCCGACATTGAAAAACATCAGTACTGTTCCCACACCTGTATTATTGAGAAGGCTACTCATCCTCTCATTGATGTGTAAATATGAAAGACTGGGTGATTCTAGACAACTACTTTTGACCATGTTAAATGATTTCTTCAATTCGACAGATGACGAGACAGTTAGGGAGCATGCGATCCGATATATGGGAAATTTGATGTTAGGAGATCCTGGTTTTATTGTTGTAGATCCGTTGAAACAGGTTTATGGGTCTATTTTGGATCAAGAAAATCCCAAACCAAAAATTATCGTTTTGAAATGTATATTGCAGGCGATCCGATTGTCATCAAAAAGTGTAGATGACCAGGACACACCATCTGTATGCATTTTAGTTTCTCGGTCTTGGTTCGGACCAATAACTTCCAATAGTATGGTCAAAAACACTCTTGTACAGAGTATAGTTCTTGAAATTCTCAATCACTTGATGGATGATGGAGCTGTACATCCCGGTTCGGTGTCTCAGTACTATATTGCATTTGGAATGTTAAAAGCCAACGTTCCTGATATTTCAGGGCTATTGAATAGGAATTATCTATTGTTAGGGGAACAATACGGATCATTCTTCTTTACTAGGATTAGAGAAGGAATTGTGACATTATTTCAATATTTCAAACCGGATTATTATGAGAATAGTGGACGGGTGATTAACAAAGATTTGTTGGAATATTTCTTCCAGACATTTGAGACCAAACGGACCAGAAAGATTGGACTTTTTAGATCATTATCCCAAATATTCGACATCAATCTCAAACAAAATGATGAATTGGATGTTTGTTTTTATAGATTTGTGGTTGAAATCATTGCATCTTTGGTTTTAAAAACGGAAGATGAATCCATGACATTGGTAAAATGTCTCTATAATGTGTACTTGCCACTTGTCAATTCTACCCTCGTTTCGTTAGAATCCTTTGCAGATCCAAGGTTGAAAAGTGCGTCTGTGATTGTCATGTGGCTTGACTCGCTTCTGGTCTATCTCAAATCAGCGTATTCGATTAACAAGGTTTTCAGAGAGGTAGATTCAAAGGCAGTCGATTCTCCTATTTTGAAAAGGACGGATCTTGATCTGGAATTGGACACTACCATTCTTTCACAAAATGTAGAGTTTTACATATCCAGACTCAAGAATCTGGTTGGTATTGAAATGCAACCATCACACTGACCCACAAGTCGGCAAAATTTCGTGTCTATTCAAGAGTGGCGGGAAACACACGCGGGGACGTTTTAATGATGAGTCTGCCGCCCCAGACTGAGTTGGGATGTCAAGTGCAGTTGTTCTGAAGGCGTCTATGGGACCTTTGAGTGGTTGGAAGGTGTGTTTTTGTTGACAGATAAATGGTGATTTTGTTTATTCGCGGTTTCCATTGCAAGGTTGTCCTAGATGACAGTCAAATTCTTCCATGGGAACCTGATGCTGGTTCCTGAAAAATGGGCTGGCTGTTGCAGAATCTTGAATAAACCTGATCTTGTCTGTTATCATTCATGTTTGATGAATTCTTCGGCCGAGTCACTAGATATTGGACTTATCACGGAATTTTGCTTCGAGAATGTCACTCCGTAAAATTGATCGGCAGATGTAAGCATTTCTGGTCGAAAAGTGGTTGTAATGAATTGGGCATGTTTCTTTAGATTTTGAATTAGTCGAGATACCGCTAAACGGTGGACAGGATCCAAATTGGCATCAATCTCGTCAAATAGGTAAAAGGGAGCTGGATCCACCCTTTGGATGGCAAAAATAAAAACAAGTGAAACGAGACTCTTTTGTCCTCCGGATAGTTTTTGAACAGACATTAGCTTGCTGGGTTCCTTGCTGGAAAAATTGATTCTTACAGAGACTCCTTGGATGTTTCGATATCCATCCAAAGCTCCAGTCTGGTTCTCCTTGTCTTCTTCCATGCCCATCATCATTTCCAGTTTCCCATGTCCTTGGGGGACTAATTGTTCAAATATCTCGGTAAAATATCGTGACACTCCATCAAAGGTTCTCACTACAACTTCGTCCTTTTGCAAATCCAAATTTCCAATAAATTCCAAAATCGATTCGTGATTCTGTTCCAATTCTTTCTTTCTGCCCATCAAATTGTCTCTCTGGTTCTCCAAAATATTTAACTGGTCCAGTGATCGCTTTTCGACGTTTCGTTCCTGTTCCTTGCATTTGGAATTTAACTGAATGACCTTCTGAATCAACTCCAATTTGTTCTGTGTACCAAAGGTCTCCAAATTAACATCCTTGGAAACTAGTCCCAATTTTTGAATATTTCCTTCAATTTCTTCTTTTCTCTGCATTAAAAGAAACCTTTTGTTGTTTCTATCATGTGCATAAAGTCGGATTTCTTCTGCCTCTTCCCTTGCTTTGAATACTTCGATTTCCAATTCTTCCTTTTGACTCTTTTTATCTTTTGCGTCTCGTAACAACTTTTCTATCTTTTGATTGCACTCTCTAATACGACTCTGAATATGTTGGTGCCGTCCATCAATTTTTTTCATCATCTTCTCAAGATCCATCATTCTTTCTTTCTCTTCGGGAAACTGGACTGTTATTCTAGATACTAGCTCGGCTTTTCTCCGGTACAAACAACTTTCCAATTTGTTATTGATCGCTGATATTTGCTGTTCAACTTTGGCCCTTTCCTTTAACATCCCCACCAATAAATCATTGAGACCAAACAATTCCTGTTCCTTTTCTTCAGTCTTATCAATGTCTTTCCGTTCAATAATACTGTACACGTATTCTATTCTGGAAATCTGGCCCGATATATCATTTTTCAAATCATTAATCCTAACTTGGCTCCTTTCTATTTGTTCAGTATATGTAGTTTCTGCTATATTACTCAATTCAATTTTTAGTCTCTCCAATTCTGCATAATGCTTTCGAATTTCCAATTCAATGACAACAATGACTCCACTGCATTGTGTCAAATCCTGGTCCAATTTTACAATTGCTTCGTCCAATTTCCGAATCTCGTGCTCACTTACCTTTAGCCTTTCTTTGACTGCCATGATTTTCCTTACTGATCTCAGTTTGGATAACCTGGAATCCATAAATCCCCCGGTCAATGTCCCTCTTCTATCCATAACATCTCCTTCCAATGTCACCAAATTGAGATCTTGTCTTTCCAAATCAATATCTAATCTCGGAACAATCACCGATTTACCAAAAATATGTTTGAACACTTTTTCGTGCGCTGTATCAAATCGTATTGCTTTGGTCATCAAAACACATTCGTCGTTATGGATTCTCCAATCGGAATATTCCTGTTTGTTCAGCTGATTCAATGGTATAAATGTTATGCGGCCCGATTTCTCCTTGATCATCAAATCTATCAAACGACTGGCAATTGCTTCATTCTCCACAACTACATTAAATAGTCGCTTTCCCATTATTGTTTCTACAGCCACATTGTATATTTCATCACAATCAAATAATTCATAAACCGGTCCATACACTCCCTCAATACTTAGCTTTTGACTCAATCTTCGAATCGTTTCCAATCCCTCGCATGTTCCCCGATCCAAAAATCCATACATTCTTCTTTCTTCTCGAACCAAATCCTCTTCTAATTGATGCATCAACTGTTTTTCTTTGATCTCCTTTCTCCATACATCTCTCCTCTCTTCTAAAATCTCCTCTCTCTGATTCCTTTTTTCCTCCATTTCTCTTTTCAGCTCTTTCAATCGATTTTGGATGTAGTCCCGTCTTCTTTGGCTGCTTTGAACCTTTTCTGTATGGTTTTGCGATTCCACCTCTAATTCTCTCATTTGTTGGGTCAATACCTTGATAAGCTCTTCTTTTCGATCACATCCTTCTCTAATTTCTTCTACATATTTTTGAACCATCTTGTTTCGTTTAGTTCCACTTTTGTATTTCTTCCATTCTCTCGATATTGCTACAAAATCATTCGTTTCTCGAATCCTTCTTTTCAATTCTTCTTCGCGTCGAACAAATTCATCCAATTGTGCACGCATAGACTCTAGCCTACTATTGTCTTGCTCTATCATCCCAATCAGCTGGTCTAATTCTTCACTATCCATCCAAATCTTGTTCATTTCGTGTCTCTGTTCAATCTCCTGATATTGGCTTCGAATATCAATGACCTGTTCCATTAGTCCCTTTTGTTCTTCGACATCCATCCAATTTTCTTTTCGATACATTTCTATCTCTGCCTCGATCCCCTTGATCTCTTCTTCCATTTTCTTCAGCCTCTTTTCAATTTCTACAACACTGACTCTATCCATTTCTATTGTTCTATATTCTTCAAGTTCGGCCTTTATTTCTTCATATTCTTCCACAAGAAGGTAATATTGAATGTTTCTTCTTTCCCTATCAACAGATTGATATTTCAAATACTCTTCCTTTTTCATCCTCAAATTATGGATGTTTCCTTCAATAACCTCCAATAGTTCCTCAAGTCGTTCTTTTTGTCTCTTGCTCTCCTCCAACATTCTCAAACTTTCTTCCCGATGGTCTTCATAAACTTTGGTTCCTGCTACTTCCTTTAATATTTGCAATCTATCGGTATCTTTGGCATTGGTTATCGCTCCTAATCTTCCCTGTGGAACAATATAATATGGGTTGCTTGGTGAGAATCCCGCACTCTGTAACAAATTCATCACATCACCTTTTGTAGCTATTTTATCGTCTAAATAATACTCATCTCTTGTTTTGCCTAAAAACCTTTTTATTACCGTTTCTGAACAGGCAGTTGGAAATCGGTGGTCACTATTGTCAAAAACTATTTCTACAAATCCATCATGATCCTTTTCGATCCCTCCATGCAAGAGTCCCTGTCTTTCTTCTGGTCCTAATCTCGAATATCCATCATTCAACACAAATCGAACGGCCGAGAAAAGGTTGCTCTTTCCCGATCCATTTCTTCCAACAACAACATTATGTCCTCTATTTAATTTTTCGACAACTACCTGATCCCCATAAGATCTGAATCCCTTGATAACCATCTTTTTGATATGCATTCTGTTCAATAAAAAGCATAGAAAAAATCCGCTGTTTATATGAATTCTCAAAATTCGACTCAAAGTTCCGGCTTACCTACTGGATTCGAATGTAACATTTGCTTTGATTCACTTTACCAACCAGTCCTATCACTATGTGGTCATTTATATTGCTGGCCATGTATTTATTCATGGATAAAGACACAGGAAAGTTCTGCTACATGTCCCGTATGTAAGGCTGGAATCGGTAGAGATCAAGTAATTCCTGTATATGCCAAGGACGTCGAACCAACGGACCCTCGTGGTAACGAAGAAATTCCGGATCGACCGTCTCAGCAAAGGCCACTACCACAACACGAACCGGTATTTACTCATTTTGGAAATGTATCGTACTTCCCTTGGATTTATGGATTGACTTTTACGATTCATACTCTGAACAATGGTTCGGATAGACCCGTAATGCCAAGACAACAAATCATGCTTTCTCGAATTGCCTTAACTCTTGGGTTTCTTATAATTGTTTTACTCATGTTTCCTCCTTTTGAACTATGATGAATTTATTTGGGTATCGGATTGAATTTGTTGAATTCTATCGAATCAATATCTGGTGGTGGATGGACATACAATAACCTTCCTCGTACATAGTCCTTGAGCAATTTTCTGGCCGCTCGATTTTGCTCTGATGGCGAATTGGGATTTTTTGACCATCTTGAAATTGAATACGAATCAAGGATTCTGGACACAAGATTCTGATCCTTCACTTCTTGATCTAGGGGAGGTAACTTTATTCCATAGACTTTTTCAATCACGGACAGAGATATTCTCTCGGCCACTAATTTACAAGGCTCTAGACACTCTTTGATCTGGTCAATAGGCAAAATCCCATTTACTACCAATTCACCTCTGGTTGCCGTGAAATTCGGGAATACTAACCCCGGACAATCGCATAGACATATTTCCTGGTTCAAAAATATCGTCTGAAAGTGTTTGGTCTTTCCAGGAGTGCATGCAACCGACACTCGTTTGGATAACAATAATGAATTGATTGTCGAACTCTTTCCCACATTTGGATACCCTACCAGTCCTATCATAGTCACAGGTTTCATATCAACTCTTAGACTTTGGAATTTCTCAAAAAGGAGAGTTTTCGACAAAATATCCTCACTAAGAAGACCATCGGAACCTTTGGCTGAATAAAAGACAAAATCCAAATCCTTGGCCTTGAAATATTCTCCCCAGGCTTTCCTTTGTTCGACCGTAGTCAGATCCGCCTTGTTAAGTAGCAATATCATCTTTTTGTTCTTATCCAATTCTCTGGCATAGGAAAAAACATCCTTGCAGTAAAACAGTAACGGGTTTCTTGCATCTAAAATCTGTAATATCACATCACTCTTTTCTAGAACTCTCCACAACTGCCTCCAGACCTCTAAATTTCTTTCATATGGTGTCATCACCACATTGTTGTTTTCTTGGAAAAGCGCCAAGCCTCTTCTCCAATTCACAAATTCCACAGATTCCCTCTGCTCCAAGTCGTTTGCTGTGGTATTGGAATTCCATTTGGGTCGTCTCGGAATACAAAGTACTGTCTCAAACTGTTCCGTGGTACGTTCATCAGTCAAATGATCCAGTCCAAGAGCACCAGTTGTTTTTTCCGATGCAAACACTGTTCCAACAAGTGCAGCTTGGTACATGAAATCATCTACATCATTTCCTTCGGTCACCGATTTCTGTCCATGTCTCGCCTTTTTTCGAGATTGATGTTTTCCAAACCTATCATTGATCAAGCTTTTGCCTAAACCAATTGACATTTTATTTTTGTCACCTGGTATCCAATAATGGATAGGTCAGAATCCAAGAGAACGTTATCTCACTATTCTGAATTGTTTAATAGAAACGATGTGGTGAAGAGTGCAATAATCCAAACATTTACAAATATATGTGCCCTTGTAGGTGCTATTGTCCTCTATCTAAATTACATCCTTCTAAAACCATATTTTTACTCTCTTTTTTGGGCAGTATTGGTTTCTATTCCTCTTCATTCAATCAAAAAGAATCTGGTCAGGATAGCTTCATCCAGCATAAAAAATGGTGAATCTTCATCACTCTTTTCCATCTTTACTACTCTTTCAAAAATATTTCTCGTGTTTCTGTTTGGTGGAACCTGGTCTTTGGTTTTTCCTAAATCCTATACTAATCGTTCTGGGGATAGGATTGATGCTGTAACCAAACAGGTCCTCTCTACTCATTCAGGGCCCCATCTTGTCTACCTAATCCGATTCTGCCTCTTTTATGTTATCTTTCTCTTACTTTCTAGCATAGGCTGGAATCAATGGATGTTTATTTTGGGTACACTTCTACTTGTTTCTACTATACATGTCGTATTTGTCATTGGAAAGGCAATCTACAAAAGACTTATGGAACCCTGTGTCGTGTATTGGTCTCGGAATTTGAAAATGGCAGTGTTCCAAGTTCTGAAAACGATAGATACATGGTCATTCGAGCTGGTTTCTAAATCATTGATCAAATTGAAAAATCTAATCCGATCTAGTAGGAACATGTATGTGGAAATCAAGAGAGATGTGAAACAAGAAGCCATCAAAAAAACCAATTCAATTGTCGTCATCCTATTGTTGGTATTCTTTTTCCTGTGTACCATCGTATTTTCGTCATTTCTAGCCTTTCAGTTTCTTCGAGAAGCCAATATATTTGTTGATCGAGCGGTACTATTTATCAACGATACTGTGATTCATAACCAACTGATAAGGGATTCCCGAATCCAAGGACAATTTCAATCCACTCTACACAATTTGGGACTCAAAGCCATTCAATGGTCTGATAATCAACTCAACGAAAAGCTTCGAGGACATAATTTCACCATACGGAATCTCTATCAAAGCGCTACACAAATTTACCATGCAATTCTGAATCCGGATCCGGATCTGGATAAACATTCTCGATTGTTTGGCCCATTTAAGGTTGACGACAGCAAGTCCAGATCCGATAGTACAGATGAACTTTGTGGATTGATACATAAACATTTTCCAAAGACCTTGTTGATTTCCCGAGATATCATTCAGGGAAATCTAACGGTATTGTTGGATTTCGACTTTTTGAAGGATTCAGCCAATGAAATCAGACATGGTATTATTGGATTCCTGCACCTATTTTCTCGCTATGACAAGGACTACATTGAAGAGATATTGGTTCAAAGTCAGGAATATGCACTAAGGGCTG
Organism: Homidia socia; assembly: GCA_036850745.1. NCBI lineage: Eukaryota > Metazoa > Arthropoda > Collembola > Entomobryomorpha > Entomobryidae > Homidia > Homidia socia. The sequence continues at coordinate 26,721 of JAANSP010000091.1, forward strand.
GTCAATCCATTTTGACTAATAGTACCCTTATTTTTAGCTATCTTTCTCTACTCTTTATTTATCTAATTCATTTTTTATCGTATGGATTTCATCTCATGGCCCAAACCATATTGTTCTTGGCCACTCTATACTATTTGTTGCTGGCAGAAAGTAGTGTTCTGGATTTGTTGAGTGATGTAGCATATCATGTGGATAGAAAGCAGGTTTTCCGTGCTTCGATCGAAAAATCCATCAACGCCATCTTTCTAACTACTTTTAGAATGTTTATATTTCATAGTTTGTTAACTTGGTTGACATTTAATCTTTTCGGGGTCCAATTCATCTACATGAGCACATTCGCCTCGGGCCTGATTGCAATGATTCCAATTTTATCACCAATGTGGATTGTCTTTCCAGCCTGTTTTGAATTGTATTTGAAAGGGCAACCAATTCCCTCTATATGTCTTCTTCTGATCCACTTTCTAGTCTCTTGGATTGTCGATCCAGAAATCTATTCCGATATTCCAGATTCACATCCATATTTTAGTGGAATGAGCATTGTTTTGGGATTGTGGGCTTTTGGATGGCAAGGAATCGTGTTTGGTCCACTTTTGGCTTGCCTCCCTGTCATAGGATTCCACCTTTATTCTAGATTGTTACCCGACAAGAAACAAGATTAGGCCGATCAATAAAAATAAATGGGAATCGGATTGGTCGAGATTGTGTCCATAGATTCTATTGAAAATGTCGGTACAAAGAAAGCTCATCGTCATGTCAAGGAATTTATCAAAACATGTTTTGAGAACGAGACTCCGACAGGTATTATTGATCAACTTTCCAAGGTCCGAAACGAACTGTTCCGACAAAAAATACCGTCCGTAGAACATAAAGACTCGATCTGACCTTCAATGTGGTTTGGGTTTGTATCCATCTACTGCCATGTTTCTAGTAATACTAGGGATCCTGACCCGAATGCCGTTGACTTTTTTGCAGAGTTTGATCTGGCACCCCAAGCGAGATGTGTTGGTCAACCCGAACGCTTGATCCAGCATGTCATTTTCTTCATCGGTTGGCTGAGAAAGTTTTTTATAGGATTCTTCATCAATTACTACGTGACAGGTTGAACAGGCTAAAGAACCTTCGCAGGCCCCTTCCAGCTCGATTTTATTCTTATGTGCCACCTTTAATAAATCTTCGCCTACGTCGCCCTGAACCCATCGAGATTTGTTATCCTGATCGATAAATTCTACTGATACCTTTCCATGCGAGTAAAGGGATTGAGTATGATGGGAGGGAAGTCGACAATTTCTGAGCATCATCATCTTCAAAGTGCTTCGTTGTATCATCTCAAAATAAAAACACGTCGAATCATAAAAACGGTGCCCATCCTATATACATTCGAGACAAGTTTTCAATAGACGTAGCCTCGTTGATCAAATGTTGGACCTGGCCTTGTGTTGAAAGAGGAAATAACGATCCATTGCTGGTTATCCCATTCAATTTTCTGTCGATCGTTTCCAACATGTTTTTTGCATGGTCGTTACATGTTTCTCCACATCCACCAACATTCTTTCCGTTCCATTCAACAAGAGGGTCGTAAACAAACGTTTCTAAACTGGAATTCAAAATCTCTTTCTTTTCTCTTAATAGACCCAATGCCAACTCGGTGCAGATCCGAAATGCTCCTTCATACCCTGTTATCCCAAATCCATCAATCACGTTATGAGTCAACCTAAATGGTACCCTTTCCGGCTTTTCAAGAGATAATCCCTTTTCAAACAAACAGCTAAAATCTACATGGATACAATCTCCTGTTTTTCTATCAAATAATATGTTTTCTCCATGCCGATCACCCAATCCCATGATATATCCAACAATCGAAATTACAGAACAGGTTCGTATATATCTCAATCTAGCACTATACCACTCTTGAGGACTCGAGAATGTGTGGACGAACCATTCTCGAAATATTGGAGGATATCTTGGCAACAAATGGTGGACAAAGATTTCCTCGGATGGCAAATTCATCGAAATAATATCTTTTAATTGTTTGTTGGAGGTCACTAATCCCTTATTTTTGTATAATTGCAACAGAATTGATCGAGTAGAAACAGTATTATTTACCCATTGAATCAATCCACATGCTTCACTAAGCGGAAACACTGCAAAAGTCCTTAGCTGGAGATTTCTCTTGTCAGTTTCCGGATTTTGCTTCAAAAGTCGATTGATCACGGATGCAATTTCCATAAATCTCGAATCCTTTCTCAAATCATCCCTCGATTTGCATAAAAATATATATCTCTTTCCATCATCTCCTATTAATACCAATCTTTTTGGTCTTTGTAGTGAGAATATAATATCAACACGGTCTTCAATAGAATGTACTAGTGGAATCTTATCCAGAATGGATCGACTCAATAGTTCTTGACTGGGGATAGCAATGGACAATGGGAATATTCGACCCAATTGTTTAATATCCTGTTGAACACTTAGTTGGGTTTGATTGTTTGAAGAGGAATAATTGGATAGTTTCAATAGTTCGGTTGAAAATAATGAAATATCTCGGACCAATTTCTTCATGGTGGCTGATTTTGCCTTGACTCTATTGAGAATCTCGTTACACCTCTTCGTTCTGATAGAAATTTTTGATTGGAAAATTGACACTAGAGACCAAAGAGTTTGGTGTGGGAAACTGCCCAACATTGACACTACCATTTGCTGGAGGATAGCAAAGACCTTTGTGTTGGGATGACATATTCGCGAAATGATTTGGGACATACATAGAAACATTTTGTACGGTGATATTCGAGAAACCAGATCATTACAAATCTCTGTGACTTTATCAAACAATGGTCCTGGTACATGGCCGAGATTTTGCCAAATGGTTAGGAATTTGGGCAATATTTCACATACATACAATTCTCCATAAACAATCGTCTTGGACATGTTGGTCATTAGTTGGATAATCAATTCATCGCCGGATTTTTCCATTTTTGTCGGACTTGTCAAACTCAATTGAAATTTGGATAAGTGGTAGTATGCCTTTTCAGATTCTTGGCATTTTTGAATGGCATTGTGAAACAGTGATAAAATCTTGGAAGTATCTCCCTGTTTGGAATCAACCATCCATCGAGCACATGTAAGATACATGTTATATTCTGTGGCTGCACATATTGTAGAATCCACTATGATATTTCTTTCGATATAATCCCCGAGATATTCAATTGCTTCTCTGTGAGATTGTCTCTCCCAATACAATTTAGATGTTTCCAATGCTAAAAGATGTTTCAGGTGTTGATGTCTCGGAAAATCATTGATATTTTCGGTATCGGTCGATATTTTCAATCCAATGTTCAATGCAAGCGAATATCTTCCTGTTTTTCTATATAGCCTAGCTAGTGACAGGGCAACAAATTGTTTTCTCCATTTTTCCATTTCAAATTCTTCCAGAAAGAACAGCTGTACTTTGTGCCACAATTCTACATATTTTCCAAAATGTTTCTTCTCCTTTGATCCAACTCTATTTTCGGTTCTCAAAATTCCACTGATTTTCCCTTCCTCCATATCTCTGTACACTAAATTGATCAGATTGAATATGGCCAATTTGTAATGATTATCTTTACGATCTATTTCGAGTTCTTGCACCAAGCCATGTTTCAAATTAGATACCAATAGCCCAAGGTGTTTGATGGAATCAGCTTCATTTCTATAGTGAACCAGCCTCATACAAAGAGAAATCGAATGTTCGAACGAATTGGTAGATAATTTTGGATGGTTCGATTCAATGTCGTCCCACTGTGACAATTGCCATGAATAATCTATGATTTTCTCATAAAGAATTCTGTTAGGATCCTTTTGTATTCGGTGCTTGGCAAAATAGTATGCCGTATCCAATGATCCGGACAATTCATAACACTGAAACATATCTCTATATACATCATCTTGTCCAATATCTAGTATTTTATTGTAAAGTACAATAGCACCATTATAATCCTTTTTGCATTGATAGTATAATGCATTCTTCAAAAAATTGTACCCCAAGACTTGATCTTCATGTCCTAGTGCATATTCACATCTTTGTAGCAAACACTTTAATGTCGTGGAAGTACCATCCATTGCTGCACAAAGTTCATTGAAATAAATACATGTGATGAAATCGTTATTTAAAAATGCGAGGTGTCCTAGTTTCTCTATCAACGAAATTTGAAGTCGGGAAAAATACTTGGTTATTCTTTCGCAATCAGAATCAAGTAAAGAAACTATTGATCCCATCAAGATTGAAATTGTCTTGTAGCAGTAGGATGTTTTTGCTTTCCAAGTTTCCTGGGTCATGATTTCAATTTCATCCATGACTAGATCTAGAGATCCCATGCCATTCAAGATACGTCCAAAAATATGGACCAGCAAATAATTTGCATAATCAGGTGACAACATTGGAGCGAGATGGATCAACACTTCAAACAATTTTTTCATTGACTCGTCATCAAAAAGCCCCACCAATCGAAAGCTCAGGGATATAATCCAATTCCAGAAATGAGTTCTGGACCCAAAATCTCCCTTATTATCTATTGCGTGTTTAGTATGATTCATTTTATATTTGGATTCAAAAAATGGTTCAAGTAGATTTTGATCCTCCTTTGGCAATAATTGGAACCTTGTGTTGAAATCTTCATGATTTTGTCCATATTTGATCAATTCCTGGATTGCAAATGATACAGTATCTTGGTCTTGAAATGATAGCCCGCCTCTATATAACGGAATCACGAATCGAGTAAAGAGATGAAATATAAACTCGCCTATCGTCAAAGATGCCTGGTTCTGTGCCATTAAAGATTCGTTTGGATAAGTAGATGCTCCCAAGGTATTTTCGGCCCAGTCAATTGGAATTATGGACAAGGCTTCTACTAACAATGAAACCAGAATTTTTCGTTCATCTGTATCCTTGTATATTTGAAACATGTTCCATAAACTACGTCTCAAGTCTCTGATTGCCGTTGAGCAATGAAAAGGCTTCTGACAAGTTTCTCGCAGTTGGCGAATCAAGATATCTAGAATTTGAGATGTAAATATTCCACCATCTACAGTTTCGCCCAAAAGGGTCACTATTTCTTTCGAAAAAGAGTCCATGTCATGATTCTCGTCGACTGCTTGTTCCTGGAAAAGAATCAAAATATAATGGTATTCAAAAGATTGTTTCACCAGTCTTATTTTTAGGCATTCCAACAGTTTATTTGCTGTTGACGATT
>JAANSP010000092.1:0-31915 GCA_036850745.1 Homidia socia
TACTACTACAACTTTTCGAGTGAGAAGAAAAAAAGGAGAGAGAAGAAGCTTGTTTTCAAGCAAGGCAAGGCAACAACTTTTCTTTTTCTTCTTATCGCTGACCGATTTGCGATCTCACTCACTATTGCACCATTTTTTCATCAAATGTGGAGTTTTGTGTGCATGAGTTGTTGTGATCGACATCATCATCATCAGACGCAGCGTTACCGGACTGCTTCCAAGTTCGAATAAGAAAACCACGTTCTCTCCAGAAAAGAGGACAAAAAACCGTTCTGCTATAAACTTTTCATAATATTCTTCGCCGCGCGTCTTCACCCTTTTTTGACGGGACGCTGGGAATTTAATTCCTATGTAAAGAATGGTGGAATATGGTCGGCAGCCGTAGAGATACAAGCCTCACCAGTAGCAGTGGTGGCAGCAGATTACTACTAATCAAACAGAAACCAAAACTTTACCAAAACAAAGTTGACAGTTGCAGACAGTATTTTGGATGTGGGATCAAGGTGCTTGCCAAGTCTCGATTGTGGACTAAAAAATTTCACGAACTTGTCAAGCGTGTTTCCATTATCCGCTTTCGTAAAGGTCATCAGCAGCATTCCAAAAGTTGTAAAAGTGATACATGTTGTGATTGGTTGGTAATTAAGAAGCGCACCGATGGGATATTAGTGTTGGTGGCCAGTGGTCCTGTGTATTGTTATGTTGAGAGTTGAAAGAGTGACAGACAGAGTGAAAGGGAAAGCTTGAGGTCTCTCGTAATCTTTCTGTGATAGATAACTATAATTGACCATTAGATGTCAATAATTAATTTAGCAGAGTGTGGATCATGAATAGAACAAAACAATTTCCGTTGAGTTGTGTGCTGCTGCTTTTAATTGAAAATTATGCTTGTCCTATGAACTGGGAGCAAATTATGGATTTTCCGTGTTTATGAACAAAAAGTTGGGAGAAAAAAGTTTGAATCAAAATTTCATTTTTAAAGCATCTTAAAATTTCACTCGACATTCTTTAAAATCAAACTTTAGAAAAATTGTGGATAATTTCCATCAAACAGCAAATTATATATTTGAACAGTTCATATATTTCCAATTTCTTTGAAAATTTCACATGCATTCCAGTTAAAAATTTGTACGTCAAAAGTAAAAGACGCATGATGTTGTTTTTTAAGTAGCAATTTTTTCATGACTGCTACGTTTGTTCTGGGGAATTTGAACAGTTCATATATTTCCAATTTCTTTGAAAATTTTACATGCATTCCAGTTAAAAATTTGTACGTCAAAAGTAAAAGACGCATGATGTTGTTTTTTAAGTAGCAATTTTTTCATGACTGCTACGTTTGTTCTGGGGATCTCCGTGATGATGCTTAACTAGTTTAGCCATTATCATCAAACATCATAATATATATCTCGACGTACTTTTACTTATTACTTAACAAAACGAAAAAAGTACCAAAAAATTTATTACTTTAATAGAAAATAAAAGTTTTTGTATGAACTTGTGTAATGAAAAAATATACATGCATCAAAAGAAGATGTTGTTGATGGAAGCACTTAAATAGAGGTTAAATTACTGCGTGGTTGTACCCACCAAAATATAGTGTACTGTTTGTTTGTAAGCTACATCTTCATTTCGTATCACGTCATTATCAACATCAATCATCATCCTCGTCAGCGTTAAACCGTTTAAAAGTGTGTAAAAGGTGACATTGCGTATGACGTAAATGTGGAAGCAACCTGATTAAACATTTGAAGCGATAAAGAGCAGTGTCACACAACAAGAGAAGGGAATGGAGAAAGGAAAAGAATAAGAAAAACAACAAACATTGTTCTTTTGGATTCGTGCGTAAATTGATATAACTGCCTACCTACAACAACTACTACTACACATCCATGAATTGTACCTATCATCATCGTTGCCAACAACCAACATCATTTTGTCTTCTTGTCTTGTACTTTTTCTTATGAAACTTGCCTATCTGCTACTTCATCAAATCAAAGTCATTAGTTGAAGATCAAACATGTACCTATCATCATCGTTGCCAACAACCAACATGATTTGTCTTCTTGTCTTGTACTTTTTCTTATGAAACTTGCCTATCTGCTACTTCATCAAATCAAAGTCATTAGTTGAAGATCAACTTTTGAACACTTATCAACATCACTCTCACACAACAGCGACACTCATCGTATTCATTATTATTTTCGATTATGTGGAGAACAGAGGTACAGTAATGGGGAAAAATACTGGAGATATTTTTTAATGGAGTAAAAAGCTGCCGTTGTTGTTGCTCCAAGCATGTACAAGAACAACACGAACACTGGACTGGAATATAGAATGTGAATGTCTTTAAAACAGTTAAATTTGGAAACAGAGCATGCTATAATCTTTAAAATGATAAATTCATCATTTGGATGCTGTGAATTTGGATCTAACGAGTTTTAAAAAGAGGCATTATAATTGATAACGCGTATCAACAATCATCACACTTTTCCAAGGAAAAAAGGAGGAGGAGCTCTTGTTGTTCCTTTTTTTGAGAACAATCATATCTATTGTTTCGCTGTTAGATAACTGCTTCAAAATTTTATGACTTGGGTTGAAATTACTTTTACGTGTTGGTAGTTAGTAGCTAATAGTGGGAACTTTAGAAAAGTAGTCAAATAAAAGGATTATATCTTCAACAACGCAGCACACAGCATGGAAGACTACAGAGTTGGATATCTACTTGCCAGTATGTCCACCTACCATCATAGTAAGCCCATACAGTAGTAATTTTTTTTGAGTTCAAAATGCCATGTAAATAAGTATTTTATGATATATTATGAATATTATGATAATGGGAGATGACAATGACTTGTTTATACTTGAAACAATTGCAAGAAACGTCATAGAATGCAAAGTTTTACAGATAAAGAAAAATTAAGAACAAAGTCATAACAATAAATAAACCGTCAAAGGTTCAGTTCAGGGTTCACTCAAGCCGAGACACAGAGCCTACTTTAACATTTAGATCATTTTGTCTGTATTTAATATATAATAATAGTCATGTAGCAAGGCCTGTTAACAAAAATGGGACATGCTTTAAAGCACAACGAGGGGCCGATAGAAAAGGACATCCCTAAAAATGACAAGGATGAAAGTGATGTGTGGCAGGTTGATCTGGTCTAAATTTAGGTTTGATTTCTCTAAAATTAGTGATAGGGACACTTATTTAAATTTATTTCTTAAGCTTTCATGTCATCCAGTTCTATTTTTAGCATGCTCGCATTGTTGACTATGGACAATATGCAAGGTGCGTTGGGATTTGCCTCCTTGTAAGGCTAATTTTAGTTTAGGTTGGCGAGAAAAGTCTCATTCTCAGTGGGTGAAGGGGTTAGGTCACACAAAGTTATTTTTGGAAGAAAGGAAAAAATACATCAGTCACAAATACATAACTTAGCATGCATATGTGCCTATTTTAAATGTTTAGCCAACAACAACATGCAGACAATACTACAGGCTTTTTGGACAATTTTGTCCATTTCGAATGCGTTTTTGATTTCAAGTAATACGCAAAACTGTATGGTTAAAAGTTTGTAAAACAGAATGCTGGTTAATGAAAAATCTTTCCCCGGGCGCATCATGTTTCAGATGTCTTTAATTCTGGTCTAGACGATGCCTTCAAAAGCACAGTAGCCTACAAAGCTTTTCTTTGAGAAATGATGAGTAATGTGGAAAGTTATTGTTGTACGAACAATCAAACAATGTGTCATGCACACCACAAGATTGGCTGATGCCATCAAACAATGTGTCATGCACACCACTGGGTTGGCTGATGCCTATTTATGCCTTAACTACATTACTTTGTTAGAATTCAGAAGAATCGTTCATTCGATACCTTTTCTAACGTTAATAAGCCTATAGAGAACAAAAAAACAATCTCGTTTTGTTTTCTTATATTGGAATTTATTTGCGTATATATATTTAGATTTATTTAAACTTTTATGACTCACTCTATTCATTATTTTGCATGAAAAATAAACACATTTTTAGTTTCCTCTTCCGTTTAGGATGCTTGTGGCATTTACTAATAATATTTCAAAAACATGAACAATTTTCCTGTATGTTGGAATAGGGTTTTCGCATTTTTTTGACAGCTGGAAATCATTATTTTTCTATTAAATAAATACTTGATCGTTTAGGAGTGACCACTTCAAAACCATTTCAGTTGCTGCTGAGAGGTCTTGTCGCACCTTAGTTAATTGATTAAAAATGTATTTCATAGATTCTCCGGATACACGCTTTATTATATTGCGTTCAACTTGATGAGTGTTAAACAACGCTTTTTGGTTCAATTGTCTATTTGCTTATCCTCTTCAAAGTCAGACAATCACTTGTAAGCTTTGCCTAATTTTCCTTTCTGGAAGGTTACAGTTTATACTGGATATACGCTCATACGTAACGGTGTATGTACTTTTTTATAAACACGACAACACCACATGCATGCTATATGCCCACCAAGCAAAAAAAAACTATTTAAACGTTGTAACTGACTGACATGGTCTTCCACATAACCATCTAATATTCCACCACTACACCTGCAAAAACAACCTGAATTATCCGAACATGTTGAAAAAAAAGTTTTGAAAAGAAACAAAAAATAACAATGCTTTTGATATGCTGTTATATATTTTGCTACTCGGAACAAATGATTGCGTGCTTGCTTATTTTTGTCCAGAAAAAACTGGGAATTTCCTGCTGAATAGATATGAAGTACAGGCAAAAGAGAAAATAAACTTGAATGTAAATCGTGTTTATTGCATGTTCTTTGAACGCTGGAGCATTGGTAGCTTATAGCTGGAGAGAGAAAAAAAGTTGAGAAAAGTTGATGAAATAGTAAACATACGGATTTCCATCCACTACAACCTTCTCTCCTTCTCATCTAATCTAATTGTCACTTTCTTCGTGTGGGAGAATTATTATTGCTCGGTACTTATTTTTACACTTTATGTGCTTTTTTGAATGTCTTTCCTTTTCAAGAACTTAATTGATTCCCATTTCTCTCCAACTCGTCTTGCCAATTTACTCTTCTTTTTTTGTTATCCTCCTCAGGTATGTATGTATATAAATACGACTGTAGGTAAAAACCTTTTCAAGAACTTAATTGATTCCCATTTCTCTCCAACTCGTCTTGCCAATTTACTCTTCTTTTTTTGTTATCCTCCTCGGGTATGTATATACGACAGTAGGTAAAATAAGCGCTATATATACATTAAAAAAGTAGTTACAACGAAATTAAGCAAATAGCGTATAGAATGGTTTAGCTCAGTACTCCAGCCAGTACATGTGCTGAAGTGTGAGTACTGAACACTGAATGACAAAACATGCAAAACTTGTGTGTACAACACAATGGAAGGGAGAGAGAGATTGAGAAGCTCTTCATCGCGTTAATTCCGAGGGCTTTAAGTTATATTTAATTTTTTTCTCCGTTTTTGCATTTCAATTATTGCTACATGGATGTTGATGGATTTGGTTTGGGCTTTACAAGCGTTTGTCGTGTCAGTTGACGTATTAAATCTCATAAAATATGCATGGCCTTGGTATTTACTACAACTGCTAGACTACTAGCATAGCAAATGATGATACATGAGTTGACGACGATATGATCATCATCGTCGTTATGATTTTGACAATGGGGAAAGAAGCCAATGTGCTTATAGGGGATGACTAGTGAAAAAATGGCAATTACTTTTTTCCTCTTTTTTAAAGAAGAAAACGAAACTTTTTTTCTAAACCACCTCTCTGTTGTGGGATTATTGTCTACTTTTGTGATAAATGTGTATAAAAATTATTGAACAATGCATAACAAGGTTTTGGAGCATCAAAAGATTTTTTGTTGGCTTCATCATAATCATCATGTCTACACGATTGAAAGTGTATGCTCGTAAATACCCACAAGCACAACAATATAAATCCAACTAAACATACAATGCACACGGCCAATTATAAATCTTCCATGTATGATGATTTGAATATTTATGTGGACCGAAATTCAGCATTCATGCTGTTCATCAGAAAATCATTCATAAACTTTAATAATAAATTCACAAGTTCTTCTTGTCGCGCTAACACAGGTGAACAAAATACAATTACTTCCCGTAGAGTTCTCTTTTCTAACAAGCTCGTCCGTTAAAATACAATAATGTACACTCACTGTAAAGGCAATGTACAATGAGTGTTTTTATGAATAGCTAACTGAATAACTTAAACATTTCCAACTGTTCATTACCTTAAAAATGCAACTATTTTTTTAACTGTGCAGTCTTCAAAAAGCAGACAGGCTGGTGATGACAATGTGGGAGGCTAATTATAATTTCAATTAATTCTAATTTTTCATTAAAAGCAGTTTGTATGAAGGCTAGAATGGAATGTTAAATATGTATTGGCTCACGGGCTAACATGGGCTAACATTACTAAATGGCTAGTCTGCTGCTCACTTTTTTTTGCTAAACGAACCTCGTGGCTGGAGTTAAATTGTCATCATCATAAAACTAATCGGTTTTAGCAGCAATTTGGTTCATTGAAAATTGATGCGTGCACACTGTGTTACCTTATGGAAGCATCAATTTTCCAGTGGATATTGATCATTAGAAGAATCATTAGATTATTGTTATGTTTGGAGGAATGTTCATGTGTGGACAGTCTTGTTGCAATTAATATCATATACCATCATCATTGTATATTAAACTTGAAAAACAACTTGCCTATACCCATTTGTATGGTGGTAGAATAAGCAATTGAATTGGTATTAAATGTAATAGGTACATATAGATATGGATATTATGATGACGGCTTATGATGTTGATGATGATGACACGGTGAAAGTCTAAAATTCATGTTGAACAAACCATGAAAGGTTCCGGCAAGCTTGTTGTCGTTCAAACTGAATTTTACTGCTGAAAGTAACAAGAGCGCAGTCAACAGTTACAACAACGAACCCCTTTTCCTACATGTTCCTCTACAACGATAGCCAAAAACTCACTGTTGATGATAATGGAGCTTTACTACATTTTGCTGAAGAGGAGACGCGTCTCCGTCCTCCCTAAACACATGTTTGTGCATAAATGAGAATGGAATGCTTCTGGATATTATTGTATGGGCAACTAAACTATTTCCACTACTTACTTGCTATATATATGCCGTTATATCCCATATTTTTGCTAGAAAAGAACCGCACGTCGTGTGCGCTGCTGTATTTTGTACCGTTGTTCACCGCCGTGGTGGTTGGAAATAATAGCGTCAAGCGTTGCCATTATTTGCGAGCAGAGGAGGAAAACCGGCTTAAATATAAATTTCGTCCCTGTTCCTCTTGTGGCATGAGACTGTGCAAAATGAGCTGTGCAAATTGGGCTACTTGAAGGAAAGAGAAATATATAAATAATATTTTTGGCATTATCCGGTCGACAGATTTGATATACATGGACCCAAAAATACATTTTGCAACTTGCATGTGTGTGTCTATAAATGCTCTCAAAATAATAATACTGTTTGACAGCTATATTATATTATGAATACATAATTTATCATCATTGTGGCAGTCATACTTTAGGCATTTATAGCACGTTTTATTATTAAAATTAGTCATCTCGTTGCTAATCTGAGCGAGCAATATTTTGCGATGTGAGAGTGTTAATGAAATGTCGGCTCATGCTCCACGTGCAGTACTGCGCTGTGTGGTACTCTAAAAAAGGTTAATTTACGCGAGGAATCTATAAAGTTTGTGTGTTGGAATATTTCTTTAAAAGTCTGTCACATTGACGTTGTACTCAAATGGAATGGTGCTGTGGTTATTATTCCAAAGGTGAAAACCGCATCAAATTTTGTGCGATTATTGATCTTTCTCGGGCTATTTATGTCTAGCCTTGACTTGGCGTCTTTTATGCCTGTCACTAGTAAAGTTAGTAAAGTGAATATCTTGATTGGATAATATTCAGGTTACGCATGTATTCACTCTCCTTCATCATGTTGCAAATTTTATTCTGGTAGAAATAGCATGATAATTAATAGCATGCATGTTTAAGCATCTGCAAATAAATTAAATCAGTATATTGTATCATAACACGCCAGTTTGACGTTACAAAGTTTGAAGTTTCTCTGAAACAAATTGTTTCTAGTGTCGATGCGATCTCTTCGCGTTTTTTGAGTGTGGCCGGCTTTATAGTAAAAAAGATTACATTAGCAGTGAAAGGACATTTTTATGTATTGGCCGCCTTGCTATGTTGGTCCAACAGGAAATATGTCCACAAGTGATGTGAGAACCCCCAGACCCCCCAAGACTCCAGCATGGTCTGTGCCACCAATGATGACATCTCCAATGGAGGACCCATCTTCCTGTTCAGATAATGCATCAGATAACTCGGACAAGCTGGAAACTTTTTGTCAAGCTCCAGTTCTAAACAACACGGGGGCCAAGACTAGAAAGCGTAAAATGGTCTCTGCTGGTGGTGGGGGTGCGAGTGGTGGAGGACCACCTTTTGTCAATGCCGGGACAGCAATGAATGGTTCAATGGAGGGAAATGCTGGGTCAGGGAGAGGAGGTGTTCAGCAAAACACGGGTAAGAAATAATTCCAATGATGTCATCATGAATGGTGAAAATCTCTAGCTAGAATGTACTATCGCATTGTTTCGTATGCACGTACTTTAACAAATTTCAGGGAGTTTATGGGCAGAAGCAGAGAGCTTGGCTGCAGATTTTGATGGCTCACTATCTGGACTTGGGGCTGACTTGTCGAACAATTCCTATGATATGTCGGAAGCACTCCTTGCCCTTCCATCTTTGTACAACAACAGAAATGCCAACAATTCTTCTCCGCAAGCACCAAATCCCACCGCCAATGTTCCGTAAGTTCTAAATCAAAGAAAGCATTACATTTAGTCGTATTTCATGCTTTCTCCAGGGCATAGTAGATTAGTATGCGTTCGTACATTGAAGTCATTCAACAGGGTTAATTTAAGGTATTTATGATGGCTTTTTGTATGTATGCACAAGTTCTTTGAGAAAGACGCCTGCAGAACACTGTAATTCTATTCTTATTGAAATAATAAAGTTTTCTCAAGGTAAAGGTAAAACGTTCATTACATGAACCAAAATGACAATTTACCCTGAAAAAAGTACGTAAAATTGCTATTCAGACAGACACATGCATATATTATATTAATTCATTATCATCAATGTATACCAACGTTTAATTGGATTCGGGAACAGGAAATAGACTGAGATTCGTCCCTTTCAGTTCCGCAGTTTATTATTAACTTGAGACTCTGCTAAAGAATATGTCCATTTTATTCTTAACTTACAAGTTAGCATTTGCTAAAGTGCAATCTCCTAGACTGTTGGTCTAGCTTTTATTATTTTGGGTTTACAACTCAATTTATACGTAGGATTGATTATAATGGCACAAGGCAGGGAACTAATGAAACGAATACAATTGATCCAAAATATTTCCCAGTTGACTGTTGTGCTGCAAAGTGTATCGTAGAATTACACTCACGGGAACAATTATGTGTAATTACAGGAGCGGGTTCATTAAAGAGGCTGGCCTCACCCCTCTTGCCGCGGCTCATTTACACGGTGGCTCCTCGGTCTCATTGCCAGGTGACTTCCATTTTGAAGCACACTCTTCATCATGTCAACAAAATAATACATCCGGAAACTCTGGACATCATCATCCACAGGATCCAATTCATTTGGACTGCGAAAGAAGGTTTGATAGCTTTTCAGTTCCGATAACGTTGTCGTTTCTCATTTTCCAACTACATAGTATATTCTCTCTTGGTCTTTACAAGGGAGAGAAAGTAATAAAAACGGTATGTATAAATGTGTATTACCTATTCAGATTTCAGTACGTGCTAGCTGCTGCCACTTCCACTGCTACCAAAGTAAATGAGGAGACTTTGACATACCTGAATCAAAATCAGCCATATGAAATTAAGCTGAAAAAGTTGGGCGAACTTACGGCATATCGTGGAGTAAGAAATTGCTTAAAGAATAATATATCACGTTATTTATCGTACATGTGTTCCTTTAGTTGTACTTTAGTTGTAAATCTAACTTTTTTCTCCAACTATTTGTTAAGGTTGTATTCAGATCTGTTGTACGCCTCTGTTTTCATGATCGGAGGTTACAATTTTCTGAACGAGAGCAGATTGCTTTGTGGGAGGATAGTCATCCAAACGATAGGATTTTACAGGTGAAAGCAGAAAAAAATAATGCCTATATGAAAAACGATGCTGAAAATCTTAAGTCTCACAGTGCCCCAAATGCAGAGTACATTTGGATTTTTGAGTGCAATAATTTTTATTGACGAAAGATTGATTTTTTTTGTGTAAAACAGGTTGATCTTCCATTGTCATATGGAGTCACATTACTTCATCAGTCGCAGGGTTATGAAAGTCCCACCAATCAGATTCAGTTCCTTTGGGAGCCTTTGAAAGAAAGTCGGGTTATATGTAAAAGTATGTGAAACTGAGCTATTCAAAAATAAATACTTGTTGCAAACTTTAATGTCGTTGTACTATGCAGAAATTTTACAAAATTTATGTTTTCTGATTATAATAGATAAATTGCATAAGTACTGAATTTACTCCAAAGAAGCATGGTGGAGAGAAAGGTAAGCTTACTGCGTGGGTGTTGCAATTGCGAAAAACCATAATAATCATTTATTACCGTATGCTTGTTTAACCAAGTAAGATTATTGCAACGATTTTGACCATTAGACCATGACCTTTGTGTAATATTAAATGGACATTGATAATTTGGCAGGTGTTCCATTTCGTATGATGATCGAGACATACTCACACCCTGACAATGCCAGACTACATGCATCCGCATGTCAAGTTAAGGTGTTTAAATTGAAGGGAGCAGACAGGAAGCACAAGCAAGACAGAGAGAAAATTTTGAAAAAGACTCCAGTTGAACAAGCAAAATTGCAGCCGTCGTACGAATGCACTGTGTTCAGTGACGTAAGTAGCTTTATTTATTAGCCATACAATATGTGTTTTTCCATGTGTGGAGAGTTTCCAGAAGAAAAAATGGAAAGGTCATCAAAACATTAGTTTGCACTAAATGAAAATTGCATTTACCAGGTTCCTCTGGAGTCGCTGGAATCTCCACCATCCACAGTTCAGTCAACTCATGCTGCCATGTTATCTCCATTGTACTCATCAGATCACCCTCATGCTGATTCGCCAGAAAACTACTCAAATTCAGGAAATGGAAGCACGGGAGGACAAGTCGCTGGAAACTGTCCAGCTGCCGCCACACAAGGAGGTTCATTTTCCGCACATTTTTCACCAGAGTCTGTTAGACGATGGCTGATTAGAAATAGGTAAGCCCCATGATTGTTTGAGTGAGCTGCAAATTGCATTAACATAGAAAAAGTAATTAGTAATTACATTTACCACCCTCTTTCATCAATCAGGTTTGGGTCAACAAAAACACTGTGGGATTTCAGTGGTCTCGATTTGATGCGACTAAGCAAAGAGGAGTTGGTGGAAATGTGCGGTTTAGCAGAGGGAATACGTCTTTAACAATGCATTGCATTACAAAATAACATTTTTCATCACCGTCATAAATGTAAGAAATCCAAAGTAAACCGATTATTTGCTATTGACCTTTCTCTAGAAATTAACAAAAGCAATGTTTGATTCTAGGAGACCAAAAGTGAAAACGGACCAAGCTCGGCAGAGAGCAACACGTCAATTAATGGACCAGGAGTTTGTAGCACAAGCGGAACCAATCTAGACCAACGATACAATATTCCATCCGGTTTGTCTCTCTTCCCCATCCATTATGGAACTTACTTCCGTCCTCAGCTCGCTCTTTAGCAGTCAGTGTCCTCAGGACTCCCAACCGGTGGAGCGTCTCCTTCTATCTGTTTGTGCACCTGGAAATACTACAAGAATTAGAGTACATCTTACCGAGCAGTTACTCTCCACACTGAAGGATCAAACTGCTTTTAAGGCGCTGAAGAAAGGAGGAGAGATTTTTCTTGAAATTGTTGAATGACGAAAGGTTCCTCCGTAGGTTTTACTAGACAATGTACGAGATTTTAGGCTTGACTAAAATTAACTGACAACGTTGCCCTATAATTCACACTACAGCTATGTACTTTCTCTTATCATTAAAAAATACTTTTTACCTGTCCAAAAATGTTAATAGAAATATAACAGCAATGAGTAATGAGCTAAGTTCAGTCAACAAATGAAGTTCAAAATTCAAGGAATTCCATTTTTCCATGTTCAATATTTTTCCCCTTTTGCCAATTTTTACTTACTACACTCTTTTTATCATATCTGCATGTTCTTATTATATTCTTACTATTATATTACCTTGTGCTTTTATCGTGTTTGCTAGTATAGAACTGCATTTGCTATTAATACATCATATTACAGTCTTTTCACATTTTATCTATAATATATATATACTTTTTTCAATTTTCTTTGATCTTTGTACTGCTAGAATTTTACATTGATAGCGGCTAAGAGTAGTGAGATTTCCTGATATAATAAGATTGCTGTTTGGTAAGGTGAATAGCTAATTTTTGCTAATTCGTCTAATCAACTGCTTGTTGACTTGTATGGAGTGTAATATATTGGGTTGGTTGAATGGGAGGAATGATATTACTTCTTTGCTATATAATGTAGCCCATGTAAGTCATGCTAGCCAAAATAGAAGCATAATATTTTTCACTTCCACTTGATTTTCTACCAACTCGCATGAAGAAAGTGTTCCCTAGATAAGATAATCAAATTTCCTGTGTAGCTTACTATTATTATTATTATTAAATGTTAGTTATCATTTTATTTACCTGATAGTGAAACTAGTAGTTGTCATTCCCCTTTCAGGGAAAACATATTCTTTATACTCAGGACGAAAACTCGAATTATAAGCAAAGTATATTATAATATTATTATTATTATTATTCTAGGTAAAGCATTTATTGGTGTGGGGCTAAAATATATGGAAACTCTATAAAACAGTTAATGTGATTTAGTAAGCATAGGAGAAAACCTGATGATACCTGAATTTCCATCCGTTTGCGTAACTGTTTCCTGTCGTGCATATACTTTACTTTGTCGAGTTTACATCTTTCTCCTTTTAAAGTACTATACATAATTAGTAGGTAACTTATCAATTTTTGTGCCATTTGTCAGCAACGAGTCTAGTAGTGGTGGAGTGGTTAATTTTCACACGAATTTTATAATAATGAACTTTTAACACATTTTGTTTCTCCGAGAAATATGGTCAGGTGAGAATAGAATATTTTTTTATTCCGTTCTACTCGAAATGCAACACTGGGACTAAATTTGGAAACAATCTAGCTAGATACACATAATCAAAGAGAAACCAAATGATTTTAAACAAGAGTTTATAAAAGTTATAGAATGAAGGGTTTATGAAGTAATGTAATGTCAGGGTTAAATGTTAAATCTATATAATATAATGATGGGTAAGGTAATAAATAGGTGGAGTTTATCAAGCGAATTTACTTCGGCCAGGTGCAAAAAAAATAAATGTCGCTGCTGCAGTGGTAAAGAGATACGAGAATGAACAGAAAAACGGATTTTAATAAACATAGGCAAACAAAAAGAAAAAATATATATCTGAACTTATTTTTCAACGTTACAAATCAAATTGGTACAAAAAACTGCAAAAATTAGGGTGATTTTTGAATACTACTGTGCTACAATTTTTCGACTAATTTGTGCAGCTATATAAGTTCGTATAAAAAGGTGCTAAACGTGAAAAAAAACTTTATTGAATAGTAAAAAATATATAAAATACGTTTTAAGTGTAATAATAACGATGTATACTGTGAGTAATGAAAATTATTCAATAAAAGCATTTATCTGTCATTATTGTATGATTCAAAAATAATATATTTTAAAATTTCTCTTCGGTACATTATTACAGAAATCAGTGATTTTTAAGTTTTTATAATGGAAACGGTTATAATATATACAAATATATATATCAAATGTTATAGTGCGTAAGAAAATTTCCCCATTACATATATAAAAATATTAATTGCGCAGAAATATCTGCTGAAATTTATTAAGTACAATATTATCGATACGTAATTAATCTAATATTTTTTCGTTTTGTTAAGTAACAAGTAAAATGGACAATGAAAATGGCAATCCCCTTTTCAAAGATATGTTATGATAATGATTCTAAGATCTTATCAACATACATCAGCAGCTCGTTTGGTATAGTTGTAGCCTGATATTGTTGCTAAAGATTAGTAAAAAATACAAATTCAATTAGTCAACACCACCACATCTCAATAAGTGGAAGTGCAAATATTATTGCAAACTTAAACCTTTGGGTTTTAAACGTGTCATTTATTATTAATATTATTGTAATATTATCAGCACAGTACACTAACTACAACTTTATTTGAATAGTTTTATGCATTGTTTGTTAGTCATGTTAGCATTACATTGTTTGTTGTTTACATTTATTTCTGTGAAAAATTCTAAAAAAAATGGTGCGAAATAAAATGTTGAAATAAATTATTATATATGACACTACAGTTTTGATTATTTTGGACATTGTGCAAAACTACAAATCATGTATAAATACAGCAAATATTTAGTGTACATATTGGCATGTTTCGTAACATATTTTGATTATTTTATACTGACATAACTTTCTTCACCAGTAACCGGAACAGGACTTTGGTTTTCTGGATGTCAATACTGGCATGTCTAAACTAAAAGCAGATAAAACCATGCAACACAGCGCCCATTCATATAACACCACAGCATAAATTGAAACTCGACAATCATTGAAAAAAATACCAAGTTTTGACTGTTGTTGCAATCAGATGCGTGTTTAGACTGGAAAAGTCTTTACTATTGTAAAAACAAAAAAGGTATTAAATGCATCTGAACTGAAGCGTGTTACTATCTGCTTTCAGTGTACACATAAATGAATCAAATTATTTACCAGCGTCATGAAAAATAGAAAATCGTCCAAGCATGTGCTGAAATGTTTTATTTACTTCTGTGGGTAAATATCAAATATAGACACGGCTCAAACTGGGTTTATACGTCATCAACTTCATGAATCCTCGGTTCCAGGATCAGGATGCAGATGAGATGACTAATACACACTATTACTACCGTCTTGCTCCACTTGCTGCTGAGACAAGTGGGTGCTGGATTTTCCTTACAAGTTTATTAATGTTCTCTCATGCACTCAATCTGGTCGTGATTATTACCATGAGGGTTGATTTTCAGTTTCATGTTTTCAAATAATGAAATGTAAAAATCTTTGTATTTCTCATTTTCATGATTACCATCCACAAGTATAAAGTACTTTGTAGCAAAATTAGAGATGCTTTACTGCGAATTCCCTTGCATTTTCCTAGCTTAGTTCCCACGTACTTTACAATAACAACCGCGGCTGGAGCTTGAATCATTATTAGCAGTGATTCACAAGTAAGGAATACGTGCTTTTGATACATTCCTAAGTTGGGAAGGAAAATATGAGCAAAATGACATGTTTCAGTTTGATGGGTACAGTTTGAAAATTCATCGAAAAGACAATTTTAGCATTAGTAAACTATGTAAATCTAAACTACAAAATAATCTATTTTTGCATTTATTACTGAACTGTAAATACAGGCGCGAGCCGCCGGTGTGACTCTATTATAATTACGTATGGCATACGCACAATATATGGTCGGCTTACAAAGTAAAAGCATGAATCTGCAAAGTAAAATATCTAACCAAGAAATGCGGCTTCCGGTGGAAATATCTTTTATGCTCTTTAAATACGTAAGTTTATATACATGTCGCTTATATGTTGTGAGCCGTACCAATATCATAAATCAATACAAACATCTACTATACATATACATGCATAACATAATGAATTAATTGAATTATGCATGCCGCTACCACTACCGACTTCATGGAACTTGAAAGTAACGTCTAGTGAATCATGTTAACCATATTTGATCTCATGTGTCGTATGCTTACCTTCCGTGTCTTTGCAAAGTGCATGAAACTACTTTTTCTGCGATGAGTGCTTAAAATTAAGCATAAACATAGTTTGATGTTATTTTCCTATGTATAATGCGAAAATGAATATTTAAGCCAGTACGATGACTTTACTGATTTTGAAATGAATTATACGAGTCAGCAACTTTATTAGTCTTCGCTGGAATGAAGAGTTTATTATGTAATAGCAGTTAGGATCTTGTTTTACTTACTTATTTGCTTACTTCTTCTTGCAACTTGCCTTCCATGTTTTAGCCATCTCTGTATGACCACTTTGACCCGCTATCCTACTGATTACAAGTTTCAATGAATCATCGAGCAACGTTCAAAGACAACAGGTTCCTTTTTATATTGTTTTTTATTCTAATTTGATCACAAACACACCTTCATGAAATTGGACTATTTAGTTTATACGGACAGATCATAAAGAGGAGCTTTAACAATGTTGTTATTATGCTTGCTCGATTGGAAACCTATCTAAAGCAAACAATAATTGCAACCGAGTTGATAACTGCAATCGTAAATTATTTGCTGTAAGCGTGGAGTCTCAGTCGTCCATTCAGTTCACATCTTGTTCTTATCACATACTTATTATCTTATCATTGTTTCGTTAGATAGACTAACATTTGGGAGAGAAGTACTGTAAGTAATGTAATAGTTTGCTATTCTTGATGAGTCAACTTCTTTGATTGTCAACTGTCCCAAATAAGATACATCTAGCCAATATTGCAAATCCTACATATATGAGCAACATTTTTTAATGTTTAAAGCAACAACTGGATAAAAATCACGTTGAAACCCTATCGCTTTAAACACTAACTATTATAACTTAACCCCTCCCTGTTTTCCTGAATGACATCACTACGACACGATCGCAGTGCATGAAAGGTAGCAGAGATGTGAATGACTACATAACGTTTTGTTTCATTGACACTAATTTACGCTTAAAAGTTTAACAAATTTTTTTATCCATTGGTATTTTATGAGTCAACTTGCTGTGCTTATATTTGCCAAAAACATTCAGCGAAATCAAGGTATTTGCTCTATTGAACTGAATCCTTATAGCATCTTATTATCATGAAATCCTGATACTGAACATCCTGTTCAGTAGGAGTTATGCAGCTGCTGGAACTGACACTGGAAATACTACCTGTTACATGCTTTCGTGACTGCACCATCTATTTTCTTTGCATTAGCCGTGCTAGTTCAAACTTCATACAAACTGAATGCTTTCAGTTTGGTGTAAATAATGGATCGTTTGCAAGATTTTATATACGCTTGGATAGATACCGCAAGTTGCGTGTTGTAGCCATCATTACAACATGTGTATTCTATATTTTCCATGTTTTGCCAAAGAGCAGTAGGGATAAAATTTAATACACTGTCGAGGGATTGATGGATTATTTATTCGCAAGTATCTTTAAAACAAAGGTGCGTCATAATCATATAAAAATAAAAATATAGATGAAGTTACATCGATTACAATCTTTATTGAAATTGTTTTACATGTTCTATGCACATAGGTACACATTTTCGTAAAAGCTTTAATACTGTATATTGATTCAAAAGGAGAATCAAAAAATTGACCAAGACAAATAAAGTACAAAACATTTAGTTCACTTTAATTTAATTACTCATCAGTCTTTACTGTGAAAAAATTGAACGAAAAAATAGAACAATGGTCAACAATGGACATGATTTGTTTTTTGTTTTTGCAAAGTGGTGTCTCTGATTGATTGAATAAACTGCTCATGAAAAACTGAAATGATGCCTTATGCTTTTATTTCAATGTAAAGCTTGACTAAATATGCTTTACCACCTATACTTGTCAGGTTCGGGTAGATGAGTAAAATTTTTGTTTACGTTGTACAAATTATTGAGAGCAAAAAAATGTATTTAATTAGCTAGAACTTTAAAGTATGGTACGGTGACCGATGATACCACTATCTATTTTAGGTATTTGCTGATTGATGTATGAACTAGAAAGGTAAAATTATATATTGTCACAATTAAAAATAATATGCATGGAAAAAACGCTAAGAGTACGAGCATGCGTATATTGTGCGGTTGAATACTTGAATATGCATAAGCTGTCTCCCTTTTCCCGCTAACATTCTATCATTTTCAGCGTATGCATTACTCTGGTAATTACTCACAAGTTGGTTGTCTGTCAGTCAGTAAAAAGTAAAACCTATAATACCTATATCGTAGTTACAAGTTTGACTTGTTGCTTCATAAACTTCTAGGTACTTGCATTTTTTACTGCATTTTCCCCCTTCTTGTTTGGTTTGACATAGAAAACCCATCCGTCATCCAGTAGCATAGACGGCAATGACAAATCCGATAAAAATTTACGCACATGTTTTTGACGTAGGAATGTACACAAAGATGTGGTTAAAATTACCTACACTTTTGGTGTACTTACACGCTTTGTGTTTTGGTCAAACTTAAATTTTGATTTAGAATTCACGTAAAATTATAGGTTTCTTGCAAGGCGCTTTGTTAAATTTATACATGTCTGATGTCTTTTAGCCATATAAACAAATATGCAAACTTGCCTATCTGTGTGTATACCTACTACCTACATGAAAAATGCATAATTTTGCTCAACCGTTCATGCGTCATAAGTCTACTATAGCAAGCAAGTAAATACAAAACCGTGTAGCAGGTGGGTAGGTACAAAAAGTTCAATACGGTTAAAATAGTTATGCAAAGTTACTTTACAATGTGACGATGATGCCTTACGAACGATGATACTAGTCACTCAGGTTATTGTGCGACTTTTTTTAGAATCGTTGTTGAGAACCATCCCCTTGCGTTCGAGCATGCATAAACGTACTTTACCACGAAAAGATGAACAAAGTATTTAAAAGTAAGGATTCATTATTGTTATAAGGGGAACGCTACATATCTCATTCTAAAGGATGACGCACTGTACACATGCAAAACTTTTACTACAAAACTGTTCATAAATACAGAGACTATATGCGCTGTTTACAGTCAGTCAGTCTACAGCAATTGTAATTTACGAGCACATCTTTATACATGCAGTTTATATTGTTGTAGAATTTTGTTGCAGTTCAGTTCAGGTGTACATCTAAGATCTTATTGTTGTCTCCATCATCATCTATATATGTACATACATATACATACATACGACCATAAATAATATTGTGAATGGATACGCCAGATGTATGAGCCATTCATTCTGGTTCGCTCGCACCGTTTCATGAAAGTCAACACCAGAGTCCTTTGCCTCTTCTCCGCTATATATATTGTCCGTCGAAAGACACTGAGAGCTTTAGTTCCATGCAAAGTGTGGAAGAGGCAATACCTTTGCAAGAGCAGAAAATATTTAAATTTCCAGACAAAATATTGGCCACAAAATTAAAAAGTATTAACTAGCGTCATTTATTTTATTGTGGCTTTTTGCATTCAGTCCAGTGCTGCAACTTTGTTACATGGTATAAATTAATTGCAATTAAGTGCAATACCATTTTTTGTCATAAAAAGTAAGCAGCTCGCAAAGGAGGAAGTATATTGCTAAATTCATTGAAACGAATATGAAATTTTGCAAAAAAGAACTAGTTTTAGCTACATTTTATCAGTTGCAATTTTGAGTAAAAGGAAGAAGGAACTGGTAAGCTAGCTATCAGCCAAGCCAGATCAATGGTCGAATGCAAGTTTAATTGCTATTTTACATTTTAGCAACTTATTTTGGCAACAACAGACTTTAGATTTATCTTTTAATTTCCCTAGTTCGTAAAGCCGACATAGATATTTAGAGAAGCTGCATTTTACTACATAAAATTGTGCAATATTGAGTACCAGTTTACCATCATCACTGCAGCAGATATTTTATATTTTCATTTTATATTTTTGACTCCACGAATACCAAAAGTGTCACATGCCGTGTACTGGCTAGCATTTTGCAATTTAACATTTTTGTACTTTTTAAGTAGCACGTCCGTGTTTCGTGCTCCTGTGATATTTTTGTGAAAAAACTTCCTGTGATTTTTATGTATCAATCTTCATTCATATTGTCCTCATTGGCGACAAATGATATACCTATAAAGTTACCAGCCACATAATATAGGATCACCTCAATTGCTACTTGACTGTCCTTTTTTGTTGTTTGTGTACAAAATCAATTACTCTCAGTTCGAAACAGCATGACGAGGACAAAGGAGTATAACCTGAACGCTGCGGTAAGTGTACACTTTTTTTACTGTTTATGTGTTTTACTACACAATTTTTGCATGCATCCTAATTCTAAGCTCCTAGCTAACCAAAACCAAACTGCCGTGCATTTTCATACGTGATAATAAAAGTGTCATGTACTTTGTAAATAAAAAGAGCTGTTAGCTGACTGCAAAAAAAAGCATGAACCTACATAACATTTTTTTCATTTTCCCTTTCATTGGAAGTTGCACATTACCTTTCCTAAATAGATATTTTGTTACTTTTGCTACCTATTTACTTATTATTCAATTCTGTTTTGCTCTTATTTGGATCTCTTTTATTACTGCACAGCAGAGCAACTTTTACAGTCAGAATCTATATTTTTATAGGTTCACGTGCTACTGTCTATAGGTATTGGTGATTTTTTTGCGAATGCGTCGCTTGCAGGCCTCTCTGTTTGTACCAATATTGCTTTATTACTATTGACTCATGACGAATCTCCTAATCAAAGTACAATAAGTTTTCATAGCCAGGTGCAAGTAAGTGTTACGATGTCGAAAAGTTAATTTCAGTACAACAGTTTGCATACGCAATGCTTGTTTTCGCACAGGTATACCTATCTCCAAATTGCAAAGATGCTGTTAGTCGTTAATAAGCATAGGAATGCCTCTACATTTGCTATTATTACATGAAGTTTAAAAAGGGCATTCTACTTAATAAAATGTAATGTAATATTGTTATGGAGGGTGTAGCTTTGGATTGGCAATCAGTAATCACATAATCAATGCGTCAATGAGTACACGTGTTGGCTGGCAGATGTAAATAAAATAAAGCAAAAACACATTAAACTGTTATTATTACATCATATTTTAACCTCTTCACATTAATTAGAACCTTGATTGAATTGAAGGTGCACGCTAGCTTTGTTGACGACGGTGACATTATCATAAGTCCAAAAAGTTAAATGCGAACATTGTAGTAAAAAGTCATGAAAAAATCATAAATGCACCGCTAGTGGTGCTTCTGGTAGTATACTCAAAAATCCCTTTTAGTATAGTGGTCCTCCTTTCTTGTAAGGATGACTAGGAAAAATGTGTGTCATACCTATTCATATGAAGACTTACACAGTGCAAAAAGTACCCTTTCTATTCCCCTCTCATAAGAGAAGAAAAATATTCCATTTGCATTCCATGACAAAACAACAATACAGATTTTGAGGGTCGCATGGTTTTAGGAGGTAAGCATTGAATCCATCAAGTTGTAGGACAAATGCTTCAAGTGTAGGAAAGTCATGAAAAAATCATAAATGCACCGCTAGTGGTGCTTCTGGTAGTATACTCAAAAATCCCTTTTAGTATAGTGGTCCTCCTTTCTTGTAAGGATGACAAGGAAAAATTTGTGTCATACTTATTCATATGAAGACTTACACAGTGCAAAAAGTACCCTTTCTATTCCCCTCCCATAAGAGAAGAAAAATATTCCTTGCATTCCATGACAAAACAACAATACAGATTTTGAGGGTCGCATGGTTTTAGGAGGTAAGCATTGAATCCATCAAGTTGTAGGACAAATGCTTCAAGTGTAGGCATATAATTTATGCATATATATGTATGTGTGCACCACTTATATTAATGGTCTGTATAACGGAGTGTCTCAATTTTTTCATGTCCTTCAAGGAAAAATTTTTGGTGACATGATAGCGGTACAGGTGCATGGCATTGTTGATAATAATCTACGGAATTCCCTACCGTTCATTTGCAACAAGATGGTAACTTATGCAAGATGTGGTATATTACGCAGTAGAAGGAAGCACATACATTTAACGTAACGCGCACATCGGAATCATATTTGCTTCCATATTTTGCGAGGCTCCTTTCACGACCACGATTATTCCTCCCTCTCATCGTGAATCTTATGGCGTTTATTCTTTTGACTGCAGATAATCATTTCACTTTTATATTCGATGAAGTGGTGGATGGGCAAGTGTAAAGGCCATCAGAAAGTAGATTGTGCTGCATGTTGCATGATTGTAATTATTTTTGTCCCACGCGTGATAAATAATAGCTCCATTGCAATTTTATTGGGAGGAGAAGAAGGGATTATGTGTGATTCATGGCAAAACACTGAGAGACAGGACTCAAATCATCTATGATGAGCATGCAACAGAGCAGTTTGTTAAAGAATGATTATGGTAAACAAAACTTCCAGTTCCTCGTATTGCAAATTACTATCTTGATATTTTAGTGCACGTGTGGAGTAGTAGAACAGAGTCGTCGTATTTCTTCGACACAGGAAGTCAGACAACGATTTTTTAAACCTTGCATGGAAATTGGAAATACGACACACTATATGGAAATATGATACCATTTTGCCACCATAGTGGTTTTTATTGTTTCTGAATATTACGACGTTGGCGTTCCAGAAATGATTTCAAACCAAAAGCAATTAATTTATTTTTGTGCTCCAAAGTCAGTTTGAGTTTGGTGATTTTTAAAATGATAAAATGATTTCAAACTAAAAGCAATTAATTTATTTTTGTGCTCCAAAGTCAGTTTGGTGATTTTTAAAATGATAAATGTTCTGCACTCTTGCACTCTCTTCCCCTGTATTTTTCCACGGTGTGCGAGCATTTTCTCTTCCAGAAACATATTAAAAGAAACATTTTCGTGGAAATGCGACTCATGTAAAGATCTTTGCATATTGTATTTCGTATAGGTACCCAGTGTAGATCCTAGGCTGAGCAAAATTCCAAGCCCGACGTTTATCGTTGGTTGAGTACATATGCGCCGCTTCTTATCGCATATCCTTCAGACAGCATTGGTCCCCTTTGCAAGCACTTGTTAGACGATCAATTGACAAACAAAAATGGCACATGAAATAAGGACATCATAATATTCTTGGATGATGCACTCTCCACTTGTTTTGAAAAATGTAGTGTGTCATTGCATCATTTTGCATTGTCAAAAGAATGAAAGCCCGGAGGCGTTTGCCTAAAAGATTACAATGATTATACTATGAACAAATGCTACTTGTACATATTACTGTGTATAATAATTACATTTTGGCCAAATGTAATAAGAAAAAGCAATTTAACTAAATTGACCTACACCAACGCTTCACTTCGTATGTCCGGCTGAGGCTGACAAAAAAAGTTGCGAAATAAAGGAATGTCGTTGCTCTCTAGTCTCTACTCAAGTCTTAAAAGCATCTTCAACGTCGTAAGGCAAAGCCTTTATTTTTTGATTACCTACATATGTTCCGCCATAACTGTTTTAATTTGTATAAAATGAACATAGTATATTATCAGAAAGTTCTATGAAAGTGCCAAGTGCCTTTAAGTCTTGGTGTGCTGTTAACAATCGAAATTTTAACCGCTATGTAGTAGCAAGCAGGGTAGCTACAAAACACAAGGGAATACATATTACGACACAAGGGAGATTGATCGAAACAACAACACATGCATGTAACACGATAGGTGTCAGTTGTCGGTGGCGTCCATTTCGTGGAATTGCAGGGCTACCAAGTAGCAAAAACCATTTATGCAGAAACTTCACCTGCGAGACAAAGCCAACCACTTACTTTTTTATATTTGACGTTCTATTAGTTGCATATTTTGCTTCGAAAACATACAGTAGTATCATTCATTTGTAAGTTTGGTTGGATGTATGAGTTTTTAGATTCAGATAAGTACATTATTTTGATGGTGTAACAAAGTGTGAGGATGCAGTACTTACTTACTTGAAATTTTCGTCTTTGCTGCATTACAAAAATATTTAACAATAAATTTATGAAGGAAGGACTAAACGAAAATGAACATTTTGTTCATTTACAACTGCAGATTTATCCGTTGCTGCGTTCAAAACTTTTATTTCAGCGTTTGAATAATCGACAAAAAATCTAATTACCCTTAAATTTTGGTATTATTGCATAATAATTTATCTGAAAGGAAGAAGAGTTAAATAGGATATATTATTATAGTGATGATACTGATACTGATGATGATCATTTCATGTACATAACATGTTAAAGCTTACTTAGACAATGGTATTTAAAAACATGAAAAAATCTTCCTCCTTTTGATGCATGTACATTGTATATGATAAAGATAACAATGAATGTGTATAATTCTTTTCTGTGTTTTTTGCTGCACATGCATTCCCTGCATGCTCTTATTATATAGCTTATTTATGGATTATAGTTTTCAAGATACACAAAATGCATGAAAAACAATGAAATTATTCTCCACCATATGCCATTTCAGATACCACACACTCCCTGTCGTCAATTTTATGTACAAGTATAGTTAAATGTAAGAACTCGCTTTAAAAGCTGTTTCTATTTTTGTTTTCTGTATCACAAAACTATAAAATCCAACTCCTGGTACCGCCATGTCCTTCGTAACTTACTAATTGTTGGATAGTTCAGAACAGTGAATTTAATTCATATAATAGAAGATGTAAATACTCGAGCAACTTACCCTGCCAAGCGAAACAAAACAAAAAACTTTTTTGTAAAACACATGGAATGTAAACTCGACAGCAGAGCGGTCACTCTCATGAAGTGTGATCATTGTTTTCTTGCAAATCTTAATCCTCAACGTTTTTAAAGTAGTATAAAGATAGGATAGAAGACTTGATTTTAGCTATTCTGAATAAATGTGCATTAGGTATATGATGAGAAGTATAAATATATTTTTAATACGATTTGATGGACCAAGTGGATTCATTTTTCTGAAAATACCGTGTTTGTTTAATATATACGAAATCGGTATACTGGTTGGGTTGCTTGAAGTGGTTTTTACTGCTTGGCCAAAGACAGAGCGTGTCATATTTAATTTTAACGAGGGTAGTTTAACTAGAATTGAACTCGACACATGAGCATTGCTATTCAAGCATTTTTTTCCTTAAAAATGAGTTTTTATACCTTAAAAGCAGCAGGGTTTTAAGAAATAAACGTTACGAAGAATGAACAAAGGACAGTTGGTTGACTGTCTGACTGGATCATCGAGAGCTGCAATACAAGAATGGAAAGTGTAACGTTGACCGTGTTTAGAGACCTGTATAGCTGTGCATTTTTCGTTTTGCTGTGTGTTTTTAAATTCTATAAATAGCTTTGGTAGTATGGCTACAAATGAATCACATTATGCTTGAGCTTCTTTGTTTACCAACACCCGGTCCAGTCAATATTCTGCCATTTTTGATTGGGGTTTCTCACGTATTTTTACTAAATAGCTTATGCTTTCGTAAATTACACCAGGTTGAATAACCTTTTCATTAAAAATAACATGCTAATATTTACTTGCACTAATGAAGTGGTAAAAATGTTCTAATACTCGTTATAAAAATTTGCAACGAAAACTCATATTTGCAATATATAATCATCACAGGATGAGTCCTTAGTTCTTCATTTGAATGGCATGCCCATTAAATAGCTCAGGCATTTTTAAACATGACAAAGATAAAATTCTGCAATTATAAGAAGCTATACCTTGCTAAACTAAATTATAATACTTGGAAAATGGTCTTGAATGCCCAATAAGAAACCTTATCGATGCCCACAACTTACCTCTAGTTTAATTCAAATACATAAATAATAAGTGCAACGTTATTGTAAAAATGTTAAATAGTGCGATGACCAGTCATTTTCTCCTTGAGTACTTACGTTTTCCTTTATCATTCAATTTAGACAATGAAGGGGACTTATTTTTGCACTTGCTGACTCAACAGCAAGACTATCTGTGTAAAGGGTATTGTTCTTCCTCATTAAACACTCTTGAGAACCCAAAAGCAACAGTTGAACATATTTTTAAAAACACAATATTCTATTAAACTGCAAGACAAAATCCTGAATAAACAATGAACGATTTTTTCAAGGGCGAGGTTGTCCAAAGTTCAAATTCAAATAACAAGAAACATCTATAGAATTTACAAAAGGTGCCAATGGAAGCAACAGACAGGGAAGGATAATGACAATATTTTATGAGATGGAAAATTCTTTTTGGGTGTGTGAGTTGAAATGGGACTTTCCAGAATTGAAACTTTATGGACGTAAATACGAAAAATAGGTAAAACAAAGGGGGTTTCATAGGGTTTGATTTAAACATTTAATCTATGACATTTTATTTTATACAGTCGTTGCCGTTGTCGTTTGTTTATGTTGCACTGATGATGGGTAACATTTTTATTAGCTATATTTTTACAATCGTGCCGACCATATTTTTATGCATATTTAATAAGGTGAAGAGTGTAGTCAGTGTAGATAAATAACATCTTTAATGTTGTTATTTTTACAAACGAATAAAATGTTAACAACTTATTTGTTGAATGAATAACGCTTTCTAGTCTGTAATTTGTGTATGCGATTTCTCAATAATAAGAGTTAATTTTCACAGCAATTTTAGACCAAGCCTCAGGCTATATTTGGCAGTATAGTTATTGGTCTAGACCGCAAATTGCAACCTGCAACACAACATCAAACATCTTTACGTAGGTCGTAGGTACTTTTATGAGAAACTTGTCCCTTCTTGACTAAGTAAGTTACAATAACCAAAACCATGCACGCTTGTATTGCACAGCTATAAAAGCCAACACCATCAATTTTTAACTCAACTTGGTCTGGGTGATTATTATATGCTATATGATTGATGTTGGTGATGATTACGATGACAATCAATGACGCAGTAACTGCGGACTGTAAAGTTGTGAAGTGAGCAGGAAAAAAATGCTTGTTTACAATTCACGCTGACTGAAATCAAGATTCGAACTTACTTGGTAGAGAAATACTATTTCTAAGAAACAACACCATCAATTTTTAACTCAACTTGGTCTGGGTGATTATTATATGCTGTTGATGTTGATGATGATGACGATGACAATCAATGACGCAGTAACTGCGGACTGTAAAGTTGTGAAGTGAACAGGAAAAAAATGCTTGTTTACAATTCACGCTGACTGAAATCAAGATTCGAACTTACTTGGTAGAGAAATACTATTTCTAAGAAAACGCCACCGCAGAGACAAGTACAGAGAAATGTAGGCAACTTCTCTTTAAATATTAGTAGCTCATATCAGTATCATCAACCTCTAAATAACATTCACCACAGGTACTTTTTATAGGAACATACTTGCCTATATTGAGAATGTACTTATTTTGCGTTCATGCAATTGTATACTAATA
Organism: Homidia socia; assembly: GCA_036850745.1. NCBI lineage: Eukaryota > Metazoa > Arthropoda > Collembola > Entomobryomorpha > Entomobryidae > Homidia > Homidia socia. The sequence goes on from JAANSP010000092.1 coordinate 27,404, forward strand.
CTAAGCAGTTACATACCAAGGTGTTTAGAAATCTTGTAACTAAATAATAGTAGTTTCGCAGTCTCAACAATGCTTGACCTCAACATGCAGTATATCCAAAAGAAAGAGATAATTGCCAGTCACGATATGTCAAACAACACATGCGTCATCATTTTAAATAGGTTTGCAATTTAAAAATTCGACAGGTTATATTCCTAAATAGCAATTCAAACGATAAAGAAAGGAACAGATGTAGTGCTTTGTTACCAATATTTTGAGCGAACAATGATTGACTGGATGGGAGCTAACTATCTGTTTGAAGTACTACCCAAATAAAATTATATAAAAAATAGTTAAAATTAAAATTGGTAAACAAATATTTGTAACATTGCGTATTGCGTACATCGTCAACATGTATGTAAATTAATAATTAGGGGCTTAACAGGGAAAATGATTAAATTTTAATTCGCAGACCATAAAAAATTCAATCATACTTCTGGAAATTTTGTGACGTAAATACAATGAAACGAACCATTTTTCACTATTAAAAATGTCATCATGTTTATTATTATAGTGTAAAGTCAGTATTAGTCATTCAAATTAATAATAAAAATCTAATTTGTTTGTCAGCTAATAACAGTTACTCGCTCTTTATGATGAAGTTGTTTTTTAAACTAACAATAGCCACAGATTGGGTTATTTGTTGAATTATGTATATTGTAGGACATGCTAAATTTAAAATACGGAGATGAGATCAACATAATTTCAATATTTCAAACCTTTGTGACTTTTGTAGCTATTTTTTACATTACATGGTATTAAATATTCTGAGAACGGCTAAAGTATGTCACTCCATGATTGATATTTGGTAGTAAATATTTTATAATGAGAATTCAGGCTATGAAAATACGCATCCGAAGAATTCTTTAATACATTTAAGCTATTTATGCAAACATCCAGTCATCCAAAAAAAATTACCACTGAAATCGCACAGATAATCCAGTCATTTAGAAGGTCAAAGCAGTCAAAATGAAATTCTATCCCGATGAACATGCAATATCTTTATGTGAATAACAAAATCCTTTGTCCTACTCTTACACCTAGTCTATTACATGGCAATAATATATCAGAAAGTGTATCACAATACATTTTTAGCTCATTAAAAGCTAGCATAAGTGAGCTAGTTTGTTACTTTTAACTAACACGCCCAATGAAAAAAACTTCTCTTTATTGATCTTTCGGAACAGGAAAAAAATTCCTCGTGAAAAATCACTCAGCGCATTTGGCAAAAACTATTTTTATGAAAAATAAATAGAATGCATGGATGACTATAACTGAAATATGAATGCTTATGATAAATTCAAAAACATTTTGTTGTGCACTAAAAATACACTTGGGAAAATAATCAAAGGCAATTCGTTTAAAGGTGTTACAAGGAAAGGAGGAGAGAATGTTGCCGATCCATTTATAGTTTTCATTTCAATTGAATGGTTGATATAGACCTTTGTCTAAGTCATGGCATAACATTTTATGCCAGCTATTGTTTAATTTGGGATTAAATTATCATTAAAGTTAATGAGTTGCTTTTACATAAAAATAGATAGCATTTCTAGTAAAAATGACACCAACTACGGAACTGTGACGAACTTTTGTAATGAGAGAAAAAATTCAGGATGCTTGTTGAGTAGATGTTATCTAGTGTCTGGTTCATTTTAAAAAATGGGCTAAAAACGAACAATTTTTCTCATCTATTTTTGTACATACACAATAAACTTTTCCCATGTCATTAGCACACACTAAGTTCAAGGTTTCAAGTGCATGCAATTTAGTGATTTATCTGTAGAGATACACGGTTTCGTGTACACCAGTAAGTTTCAGATTTCATTTCATTTTTAGAGAAATTCAAACTCGTTTTCATAATTTTATGTCAATTGCACAGATTTGATTCATGGCTTTTCTTTAATTCTTCAATTAACGTAATATAGAGAATTTGTAATTCACAATTTTTTGTAACAAATTAAAAAAAATATGAACATTAATTGCTTCACAGGAGATGGGGACGATAAATAGGGGATTCGAGCAGGACACCTCAAATCCAGCAGTTTTGCAAAACGGAAGGTCACCGGACGGAAGAATAGCTTCAACGGTATGATCTTTCCTCAATTATTGGAGGTTATCAAGTGTTATGATTTTAAAATGACAAACTATAAATCAATTTTTATTCGTCAGACGGTTGAAGGGTTGCCCGCTGAAAGGCAGCAATGGGATAGGCCCATTGAATTTCTTTTATCATGTATTGCCATGAGTGTTGGTCTCGGCAATGTGTGGAGGTATGATAGCCATTCCACAAATCATCAATTTATATTCTTAAAGTAATTTGAAAAGACCGATTTTATAATTTCGTAAATGATTTGATTTTCAGGTTCCCTTATACAGCATACGAAAACGGTAAGAACTCTAAGCTAAAAACATATAGTCATTATCAATAGTTCCTTCACGGGTATACACACAGTTCAACGCATTTTGTCATCATGTATAACATAAACACTGATTATAACGAACTCACAATATTGTTTTATTTTGTTTTAGGTGGAGGAGCATTTTTAATCCCATATCTAGGTATTTAATTTTTTATTGTTCGATAACTTTAATAGCACGTTAAGTGTATATGCTTAACAGTTGTGTTTTATTTTTTAATAGTTGTCCTATTTTTCATCGGTAAACCATTGTACTTCCTTGAAATGGCCATTGGTCAATTTTCTTCTAAAGGTAATTCTTAAGATTATTTAGTATTTTTTGGTATTTTATCCTTCCAAATGTAAAAATAATTTTTATTTAATTATAGGTCAAGTCAAAGTCTGGTCTCTGTCACCAATTTTCAAAGGTAGGTTGCGATAATTCTATACACAAACGATAAATTACATATATGTAAATGTATTGTATGAACACTAGAAAAAATTATGCCCCAATATTTGCCAATCTTATTTCCTACGAGGTGTAAATTGATCTTGCCAACAACTAAATTCCTTGTGTTGTTGGAATAACTAATAATACATGCAAATTTAATAATGACTTGGAATGGAAAATTTTATTTTTTAATATGGCGTTCTTACGGAATTTTAGGAGTTGGATACGGGAGTGCTTTTGGTACCGCCTGCGTCGTCAGTTACTATTGCTCATTAATGGCCATTACAGTTTACTATTTCATTCAATCATTCAACACAGGTAATAATATTTCGAATTGTCAAAAAGTAGTTTTAACTGCATACACGCATAATTGTGTGGTTCACAAATTTTTTGCTACTACCAAAAGTTTTTTAATGAAGGCAAACGTATGCAGCCAAAATTGCTTTTTTATCGGCCGTCAACAAAAAACAATTTTGGTGACTTGATTTAATAACAATTTGTTCATTGACAGTTCTGCCATGGTCTGTTTGTAACGACGAGTGGATATCCCACAACGTTACCTGTTTCAACAATAATACTGAAGCTATTAGCCCGTACAACAAAAGCATTCCGGAGCTTTACTTTAAGTGAGCATCGCAAACAACATAAGAGAATAATTTTGCACGATGATGACCACGCTCTTTTAGCGACGGTGCGCCATTGTTTTTTGTAGCATAAAAATGTAGTAACAAAATAGGACTAATTTTGTATTTTAGGATCGATGTCCTCCGGGAAAAGGATCAAGTCAGTGACGGTATTGGACTTCCTGATTGGCGATTGTCTCTATGTCTTCTCTTCTCTTGGGCAGTTATTTTGATTTCCCTTATCAAAGGAGTCAAGTCTGCAGGAAAAGTTGCCTATTTCACGGCATTGTTTCCGTAAGGCATTTGTGAATGAGAATATCCATTAAAAGCATCGAAAGAAATATTACTAATGTACATCTTCGACATGTGCGTTTTCATCAACTAGGTACGTGGTGCTTTTTATACTGTTGGTAAGGGGTTTAACCCTTGAAGGTGCCTGGCAGGGAGTATACTACTTCATTAACCCACAATGGGAAAAGATATTGGAAGGAAAAGTGTGGGCGGCGGCCATTTCGCAGTGCTTTTTTTCCCTGTCTGTTGGGTAAGCAATGACACTCAATTTTTTTGAAATCACGATTTTGAAATTTTTGATGTTTTATGAATTTACCCGAATTTTTGTCTGCTTTAAAAGGTTCGGTCCAATAGTCATGTTCAGTAGCTATAACCCCTTCGATCACAACGTTTACAGGTATCTACATGCACTATTTGACTTTTTGTATCCCAGTAATGGAGCTACAGATCTGGCTCTAATGCAAATTTTAATTATGTATATAATCATACTAAAACAAGTTATTTTCTTAAATCTTTGCAGAGATGCTATGATTATCAGTTTGACTGACACTTTCACTAGTCTTCTTGCTGGTTTCACCATCTTTGCAATTCTGGGAAATCTTGCTCACAACCTTGGCACAACTATTCCTGAAGGTATTTTTGGTTTATAATCAAATGATTTCTTTTTTTCTAATTGGATTTTTCATGAAATATTTTTTTTAAACTTTTTAAA
>JAANSP010000093.1:0-31694 GCA_036850745.1 Homidia socia
GCTTGGAATGCTGGAAATCTCTGATAAACAACCACAACACTGCCTAAAATAACTTGATATGCATAACAAAATTATAAATCGGTTGGTCGTGATGGGAATTCTTCTTATCAGCCAGCAATATTAGTAGTACTACTACTACTACATGTCTAGCTGACTATTGTGGGCAAATGACAGATGAATAATCCCTTTCGTGTGAATAGCTATGAATGCAAATTTTTATACGAACGCTTCTTAACTCTTGGCATGCTTGATCGGTCACGACGGTCACACATAAACATGTCACATGCACACCATCATCAATAAACAAAAGGTGTCTTCCAAAACGCAGCGCTCTAAAACAAATCACATTATTTCACAAATAAAATCTTGATTCCTTCTAAAACTTGCTTAAAGACAAGACTGTGCGTCATATTTATTTTCTCTAGAAAAAGTTAAATGTATGCATTGAAATGACAGAGCATGCTTTAAGAGATATAATATATCCACTCTGTGTCCATCCACATTATAAATGCTGGAAATGCAAAAGGATGAGTAACACTGTTCATCTCGTAGAATGGTGGTGATAATAATGATTGCGGCTGAGTCAGCATAGCAAATCCAATCCAGACAGTTTATTTTCATTTTTTAACGGAATGGCGTCTGGTCGGTAGTTGAATCTGGCGACATGGCTTTCAACAACCAATTTATCCAATATGTACATACTTATTTCAAAACATTTTTCCCTTTAAATAAATAAACACGTAAACAACAGACGTGTTTAGTGGCAACACTGGCAACTAGATTATGAATATTTTACATCCAACTCTGAAAATTGTCTTTAGTCACGGCTCTCTCGTTTGCTACCTCAAAAACTACAAATAGGGTCATTAAAAACTGATAGAAACGAATTTTATAATAGCAGTGCTATTAAACGGACTGATTGAGTTATTGTAGAGTTACAAACACATGCATACATTATACAACATAATAACACTCTTGCTGCTACAATTTTCCACATTATTATTTTGCTGACAGCACCACCTAAATAATCGACAAGACAAACTTATACTATTATATTTTTTGCCAGCCCAAAAACCAGCTCATTTTTTAGTAACTGTTTTTTGTCAAAAAACACATCAGCAGCAGCGGTAGGAGAGCATTGTAATGTGAATTGTGAGCGTGGTATCAATTCATTAGCAAGTATGAAGAAGAATTGTCACCCCACAGCAGAGAATGACAATAAAAAGTAGATAATAATATAATACGTATGCTAATAATAAATGCTAATTTGGATGAAAAACAATGAACCTTTTTTCTGTGGTAGCAATGCGTTATCTCCACTGGGATAAAACAATGTACTAGTAAGCCACATAAAACATAATAATAAACGATAAAAAAATATATAAACCACTTGGTTCACTCGCAGGTAGGCAGTCGTAGTCAGTCAATTCAAGCTCATTAGAATAATGTAGTTGATAAAATTTTAATTAGTAGGAAAAAAATGCGATACACAGGAACAGACACAGATGTTATAATTTTGTGCGCATATGTGTAGCTTGAAAGAATTTATTAGCTGTGAAAATTACAATATGGCATGCCAGCCTATTGCTAACAACAACAACAATATTGTCAAACTCTGTCTTTTACCAATTTCAGTGAAATGAAATGTGTTTGCTTTTATTCACAAATTTCAATACTTTTTATGTACATAATATTCCGTTTTTAATTATATTTTTATATTTGTATTATTTTTTTACTTCTGTCTACTGGGAAAAAAATTTGCTAATTATATTTAGTGGTAATTGGCATTGTCGTCAATGATGACAACACGTGCGCATAAATATATATTCTCTGACAGGGTAGATATTTTAGAATGACGACTATTGACGACAAGTCTACATCAAGGCGGAGTTATAAAATCCAAAGTTTTTATTTTCGTCAAATTGCACAAGTTAAGAGAATAAAGGTATTATTATGATGAAGAATACACGTTTATGGGAAAGGTGTGAGGGTGTTCCATCAACGAAAGTAGACAGCATCATTAAAAATATGATACATAGAATACATAGAAGCGTCAAACCTTTTAAATGCCACGTTGGAAATGAAGAGAGAAGGAAAGAAGAAAAAAACACTTGTCAGAATAATTAACTTCAATTAAATATTCATTAATATTAAATTAATTTACCCAGTTTGACACACGCTTTTCATTACCATATGACACCAGTAGTGCAATTAATTTCCACATCGACAGTTGTCCTAAATGCTGATTAGGAGGAAATAACCGTTGCTACTAAATACTTGTTCAAATTTCGAGAGGAGTCTCCAGTACTAGTAGCACGGCTGATGTAAAACAAAAACCTTTGAGAATGATGATGATTCCATGACATTATTTTTATTATATTACATTTTCAACTGAGACCAGTACTGAAAAATGAGCCTGAAACCTAATATAATAGATGAATGAACATTTCGATTTTTCAAATAAAAAGCGATTATACTGCTTTTTACCGTTTGTTTCTCGAGTAAATAATTTTTATGCGATGCGGCGATGTAGTAATTGTGGCCTTGTCAAGTTTGAGTGGACGAATAACGAATTTAACGTATACAAATTTGTTTGTACAGTGTTTAGGAATTCCAATGGTTGTAAATGAAAATATATAGGCGTAAATTGTTAATATTATTCTCAGTGCTTTAGGAAGGAGGACTAGAGGTACTATAGGGATATTAATTAGTGAAATGAAACAATATAATGTCCACGAGTAGACGAAGCAATAAAAAATTCCAAGCTATCATGAAATTTTGTTGTTGTTATTTTGTTTGTGAATACGGAGTAGAAAGCATGTTTTAGTTTTAACGCGTTTAAAACATTGCACAACCAATACAATAAATATCCTGTTAGCAAATGCATTGACTAATGCCACTTTTGAGGACAATCAGATTTGATGGAAAGAACATTGAGTAAGTTTTTAATTTAATGAACTAATAATTGTTTCAATTAATGGCAAATGGAAGAACTTCAAGTGTTTACCCATGTCTACCACTCAATGTTAACATAGGTATACATAAATGTTTTGGCCTTATTTTTCTGTTGAGAAGACAAGAGAAACCGATTATTTCCTCTTTGATTGATCTGACGATGATGATGAAACACATAAATGTGTTATCGCGGGGAATTAAAGACTTGAGCACTTTAAATTTGGTATGACATTTTGCTCCATTGCATTAGCCAAAAAAGTAATTTTCAAAGATAATACCTTGATTAAATGAAATCCATTTCTTTGGCTGCGTCAAAATTGTTTCGGGTACAGCAGGATTTGCTAACAAAACACGTATCACGAATACAATGCTTAATTTTAATGGAAGGCAATTATTGATGATGATAATATGTATATAATATTATTGCTTTGTTTGCTTAAATAAAATGCTCTAGCCAAATTTCATTATCTCACCACAGCAATCTTTTGTGATAAACAAATATAAAGTCAACCAAATCAATTTCATTTCACGAAAGCTTTCACAAACGCCATGTAACATTTGCAATCCCATGAAAATCCCAAACGCTGGTAAAATCAGTCCACATACAAGTTTGAAAATAGTTGTGACTGAAATTATGATGTAACATTTTCTTTACAATTTATTTATTATTTTTTACCTCTACAACAACATGTTATTTACCTCTCGCTAAAAGCCGGGTAGATGTAAGAACTTTTTGCACCAATATATGGGCCATGGGTACATCCTTTCAAACTCGTGTGCTGTTAAATAGATTTCTTCCAAATTGAAACGGTTTTAACATGGAAATTTTTATAGTTTCTACCTATTAACGATTTTTTATTACGTTCATTCGATTCCAACTATAAAACAATTTACTAAAATCTGCATTAAGCAAAGTCCATAAAATTTTCTTTAATTAATCAACGGGCTTTTGGGTTCAGGCACTTTCACCCAGTTGTCAACTTTTTTTCTTTCCACCCCAAACGCAAACAAAAAGCTCATGTTGAAATCTTACAGCATGTAATTTCTTTCTCTAAAACAGCACCAAAACTAGAAAAAAGGAATACTGTGCACTCTATCATCCCCAGTTAGAACGTGAAACCAACAAAGGCAAATCCAAGTATTTGACCAACAACTTCTATTCTATACGTTGGGTTAGTGAAGTCGCACTAAAGCAGGCTGCAAGACAGCCGATTTTCTTCACTTTTTGGTACAAAGTACAAACTGGAAGAATTTTCCAATCTGAATTTGGATGCAAGCTAGCCGAATTTTTAAAATCCAAATTCAGTTGTAAACTGTCCAAATTTATGCTTACTGGCAGACTTGTGTCAGTCTCCTGGCAGGAGTCAACTCACTCATCGTCAGTAGAGTCTTTTGTATAATTCTATAAAGCTTCTAGATCGTGAACAATAATTCAAGATTACTGAATTTGAAGTTAATTATACTAAGTGCTTGGCTAAATATTAAAGTCTTAAAATTGTTCTAAATATATCGCAAGAATTAAAATTATTTCGAAATATCTTCAAATTGTTCATCTAAATTTTGTGATCTAGTGACTGTTTGAAGGAGAATATTTTGAGGTTTGATAGGGGCAAATAGTTTGTTGGATATGTTGAACACGGAATGATTAAATTTTAAATTTCATTCCGTAAAGAAGAATTGATGAAATTTGGGATTTTCAGAAACGGCTTGAAATTTTAAAAATTAGTTTTAGATTCGTGTTATTGTCAAAAATTTATATGTAGGCATTACGTTTTACAAGTATATGGTATGCAATTAAAACATAGTCGGAACAGTTTCGAACACATACACGATTAATGCTGAACTATCCCAAACTGCGGGTGAAATATTTGGTCTGCTTGCATCCTAATTTGAACAGAACAATTCGGCTATTTTGCATCCGAATTCGGATGATTCCGCCAGCTAGCAGCTATTAGCAAGAAAGTAAATAGGATTGAACTCATTGAACAAAGACATACAAGCATAAAGAATGGAAAAGAGCCAATTCGTTTTCGTACTGTCAAGAAGATGGAGCGACATGCTCTGTAGACGCGTTTGAGTTACGGCATTTTACTGACTGGAATGTCTCTTAACTGCTGCTGTTGTTGATTTGTTGGCATTGGCGATTTAATACCTGAATTACAGATAGTAATACAAAAATGTAATAAAATAATGAATGAACGATGATATGATGAGTGACGAGGATGACCTTTTGAATCTTCAACTAAATGATTTAGATTATGATATTAACTATGATTATTTATTTCGGTTGCATGACTTCAAATAACATTCAGTACACAATTATATTATGTTAAAATTTATCAAAACATTTATTTCGAAATTCGTATTGAATTTATAAAGGCATTAACATTAATTAAAAATGGTTTTATTCAACCAAAGAAAGCACAAGTTTGTAAGAATTAAACTGGGAATGTACTCGAAAGTTTTTTAATTAAAAAAAAACAAGCACATGTTCCAAAATGTAGCTGCTTATTTATTTTCCTTTTCTATTATCTGCATTTACGCAAAACATGAATTATTAACTATTGATTATTATATTTGGTTAGGATGGATTAGCTCTGAAAATTGTCGTGTTAGTACTGTTGGATCAGTTCAAACTTGATGATCTCATCATCATTATATTTTTCACTGAACGTAATTATTGTTTTTTCTTATACTCTAAACACCATTAACTTAAAAAATCAAGAGTTAGTTAAGTAAAAGGTATATGTTTTGTATGACATAACATTTAATTATTATAACATTATTGTGATTTGTTCATTTTGGTACCCCTACTTTCACTAGAAACTGTCTTTATGTCATACAATATACCAGAGATTTTTTAGTCCGTTTAATAAAATGAGCAAAAACTATGTACACTATACACATTGATTGAATACTGAATACTGATTCAGTCCTTTGGCTTTGGGCAGTTTGGCACAAGAGGGATTTAACTTGATTTACTAATTATTATTATAAAAAAATCTCCAGTTGTCATCATGAGAATTGGGAATGTCTCTTAACTGCTGCTGTTGTTGATTTGTTGGCATTGGCGATTTAATACCTGAATTGTACAGCTTATCACTCTCTTTTAATTACTACACAATAATAATACTAGCTTTAGTCTATCCCCCAAAACATGAATTACTTTCAGCTGTCATTTCGAGTACGATTCTTTACGAAGCGTAGCTGCACATATTTGTATTACACGGCAAAACAACAGGTGAACAAATACTCAAAGAACTGTGTAACTCTCCTTACAAATAATTATTTGATTACAAAACTATATAGTGTTACAATTTGTGGAAGTATATTGAATGAATACTACCAATTAGCAGAAAAATAGTCCACTTGAAGTCAGCTGCAAAAATATAGTCAATCGTATAACAAGTCGTACAAATTATTTTTTTAGCCAAGTTTTACAAATTTTTATTACAATTATTACATTAAGATAAAAATATTGGTCTTAATGTGAGCACGTTTACTTATTCCATCTCTATGGAATGTATTAAGCTGAATGAATGTACACGTGGAAAGTTTAAGCAAAGATATGATACTTGACAAGATTTACGTTAACCGAACTGCCATTAAACAGGCGAATACTGTCATCACCATTTTACTCTTCACCTCAGCAATGTCCTCCGGCAATGCGTAGACTCGTGCGCCAATTTTTCGTGCCATGGAGACAGCGTATTTGGCATTCGCCAAGTTATCCTAAGGAGGAAATGAATTGTTTTGTAACAAGATATGTAATTTTTGGGCTATTTATTTATCAAGTATAATACATACCTCTGGCGTGCCGCTATCTTTCACAACCTCGTAATTAATCACTCCAGGTTTGATTGAATCGATTAAATCAATCAATACTCGGCCATCAGCAATGCTGGAGTCTTGAAAATTTTTGATTCTTGACGTCTTGTCAGCATTGGCCAGTTTCTCGTTTGTCCATTGGATGATTTCCTTTTCTATAATTGGATCGCCGCTGTTTGTAAGTTGAGTAAGTAGTGACAGCGTGTAAGCCCTCATCAGTTGCCATAGAAGTGCTGGAATAGCCAAGCAATTACGCATTTTAAACGCATACTTCATGGTCAATAATTAAGCATTGCTAATATTATATAATAATATTCACCCATTGTAAGTGTAGGATTCCCGTCAGAAATGTCCTGCCCAGCAATCCCAACCAAAGAGAACTTCAACTGTTTGCCCAACTCTACTGCATAATTACAGTTTTCCAACTTTTCCATGAACTTGCGCAGTTTTGAGAAACGTCTAATTAAAAAACAAACGAATTAAAATGTTGTTACTCCTCATACTACATAGCATGTTGCTAATTGTAAATAAAAAATAAAATGTGAAAGCATTACTTGTGAACTCTATTCCAATCCACAATTCCAGGTTTGATGATATCGTACAGTTGGAAGATTACGAGACCGTCAGCCAAGTCAGAGTAAAGCCAATTTACGTGAGACGCGCCACCTAATCCCTAAAAATCACAAAACCGTATATTATTAATGCCAAACCTTCATCTTGAATAATAGGTAGGTAATTCTAAAGTGATTTTTTACTTTGTCGGTCATTGGAAGGATGCTGTTAATCCAGTTCCTATAAGCTAAAGGAGGAAAAAAGCGATCACAATTTAGTGAAAGTTGCAATTACCCAAAGCAAACAAATCAAATCAGTTTATTTATTGAGTTACTTTTCTCTTCGCGTGTTTCCTCCATGTTCTCCAAAATTTGACTAAGTTCAGCACTGTCTGGTTTATCCAATCCAGGATAATTATTGAAAAGGTTTGCAACAAAAGCCAAATTAAGCTTGTGAACTCCTTTTACAATATCTTGCGGAGTAACAAATGATCGGCACCCCAACTTCTCGGCTTCTTTTAGCATCAGCTCTGCTTTAATTAGAGGGTCACGTTCCTATAAGCATAGAGTACACAGTATAATGAATTTTAGTTAAAGATTTAATGATAAGTGCAAAAAATTAAAGAAATTCAAAAAAACTTTCTCTTTTCTTACATAAAATGCTTCCTTCATGCACACACCAGAGTCTTCAGGTGCAATTTCCCCAAGGAGATGAATGTAAATTTCAGAATCTTGAATGTCAGAACTAAAGTTTGCGCATTTCCTGTTACTCTGAGCTCGGTTTAAGTGGAAATTCACCCACCGCAAGAGAATTGCTTCGGGTGGTAATTTAATCAGATCTTCAATTTTCTCGCCGTCCTGTAACAAGTTGGCGAGACCTGGGCAGTGCTCTAAGGTTATTTGACTGAATAATCCGATCTATAAGTACACAGAAACATTTAATTTGTGTTTTTCTAGCAACATGTTATCTTTACTGAAAACAGGATTTTAAGAAGCTTTACCCGAATAATTTGCCACAATAGCCCTAAAACCAGGTGAGGTTTTCCAACCATCAGATCATTTCCATCAATGTTAACAATATTACATCCAATTGACTGAGCAGAGTTAAGTGCAAGTGTGAGATTCTCGTGCTTTGTGTAAAGGGTCAAATTCTTCTTGTTGATAGCCCGTTCGTCGATAGTATCAGGACAGGAGTGATTAATTATTTTGCAAAGTAGAATTCCATCCTTTACTTTCTCGTACAGAGCCTTTCCTTCTCCATCTATTGGCAGCACATGCTTCAAATCTGGATCATGGCCAAGATGATCGTTAATCCAATGCGAAAAAGCCAATTGTTCTTCAATGCGGACAGAGTGCGTGGTCCCTTCACTGGACGCTTCGGACATTCCACCAATCGTTTGTAAATTTTCCTTCTTGGAGACAGCTTGTTTAAATGAAGAAGCCACATCCTTCATCTTTAAGTTACTGCAGAGCTGTAATAAAACAATTAAAAATGCAAGTTTAAAAATTCACAGTAAACTGAAAATAAACTTGTTGGTACAGCGAATAACAAACAATTGCTTGCGTTACCCTACCCGTTCAAAATCCCGAAGGGACAACTTGTTGGGCACCTGCTTTGCACCAAGTACATCTTCTACAAGTCTCCTAATTTTCCACCCCGGAAGTTTATGTCCAATCAAACCCAATGCGTCCTGCAGCTCGGAGTAGTCTATGCTACCACTCCCGTCCTTATCAATCTGCACAATAATAAATAAATAATCAAAAAATATTTTTGTACGTCAAACGAATCAAAAATCATGACGTTTCAGTTGTTTCTTTCTCAACATTTTCTTGTTTTTATGCCCACCAACCACTAAATAACCAACTTACCGCATCAAATACATCTTTAATCTCCTTTTTGTCTTCAACGCCTAAATTTTGTAATAAGCTTTTTCCGTTCATAGCCATGTTTGAAAATTAGGGTACCACTTTTACCTACACCACGATTTAAACCCGCTACAGGAAAGTTACAACTAAACCCTGAATCTACAAACTGATGTCAATAATCTCCTTCGTTTGGCACTTGCAATTCAAAAACTGTATGGCAATAATTTTTCCTACTTATTACTATTATCCAAACAATCCACGCTTTCGATGATAAAACGTAGGTTGTATTAGAATTATCTTTCTGATAATAATTAAGGTTAATACTGACAATAAAAATCTACTGCGAATGGTGTAGAGATTTCAGAGGAGATACTACTCCAACAACTTATGCCCCAGGACAAGGTTCACTAGCTGTCTGTCATTAGCAGCAGAATAAAAACTAGTAGTATTAAAGATTTCAATCAAATGTTAAAACTAAATGGTCAATTAATGATTAAAAGCGTTACAAAAATATTTTTCTAGGGTTTCAACTTCAAAAAATAGCCAGACGCAATCTGCATAACATGATCTCTTAATCAATCAACGTTTATCGTTGATGCGCGAAAGGAATGCAGCATGTGCTACACTGATACTCTTTTGCTCACTCAGATAACACTAGAAAATGCAGAACAACCAAAATAGTTTATCTAACTGCTAAATAAAATCAGCAGCAGAGTTCGGCAAAAGATCTTGCAATAATGTACACGGTCGGTGGTAGCGTAGACGTAGACAGATTGAACGACAGAGAGAGGCAGAACGGGGACCAGTATGCTGAGATGCTAATAATAATGAAGGAGGTGGTGGTGTATACGTATTCTGCATTGATAGTGTATTTGTTTGGAACAACAGGAATGCAGCAATGAGTGAATTCCTTGCAGATAATGTTTGATGCCCCACAGGACATAATAGTAGTCGACAGTTTTATGTCATGAGAAAGAAAGCATTAAAATTTAAAGCAAATCTATTTGAAATGAATTTGGAAAAAGTACATTTATAAACGTAAATAGAGTATAACGACACAAACAGTAAATGTATGAATTAATTAAATTTATTTATGAACTGCTTATTTTCAGATCAAGGAATGGAAAAAATAATTGAACTTTTTAGAATTGTGTAAAACCACTATCAATGTTAATATTTTTATGATTCTTAAATGATTTGATTGCTATTATCTATAAATTGTTCAAAAGAAAATCACGGATTCTAGTTTGCAAATAACTATATTGTAAGAAAAAGAGAAATAGCTAGTCCGATTACGTTTTTTTCTAAAAGTGCATAATTGAAAATGCGCTTGGGTTCTATTAATTTTGCAAACTTATAAACTATTGGTTAATTAAATTAGTACGTAAGTTAATTAAATATGGTAATTATCCGTGAATTAATTAAATTAGAATAAGTAAATCAACACAACATCCTTTATAACGTCATTTAAAAAGTCTCAGTATTGTTACGGATGAAACTCAAACCCCATCGCTCACATTTCCATAAACTAATTTTGTGTCCTGTTGTGGGGTTGAATTTCCCCACCCTACGAGCCAACATACAAGAAATGTCACTGATTCGAACAATGCAGCACATCTCCATAACAATTTATCTATGTGTATGCGTGCAAAGAAAGAGTCAGAGAGAAACCCACACGTCCTAACCCTAATGTAAATAAGTACATTGGCAGCAATATTATTCCTTCCAACAAAAAAAACATTTCTTTTTGAAATGCCGTGGCCTTGCTGCTGCTCGCTGCTGCCTACTAGCTTGCTAATTTTAATCCCATATTCACTACCATATCAGACCAAAAGAAGGACCAAATACAGCTGAAGCATCAGACCACAACATACAAGAAATGTCACTGATTCGAACAATGCAGCACATCTCCATAACAATCTATGTGTATGCGTGCAAAGAAAGAGTCTGAAAGAGAGAAACCCACACGTCCTAACCCTAATGTAAATAGGTACATTGGCAGCAATATTATTCCTTCCAACAAAAAAAACATTTCTTTTTGACATGCCGTGGCCTTGCTGCTGCTGCCTACTAGCTTGCTAATTTTAATCCCATATTCACTACCATATCAGACCAAAAGAAGGACCAAATACAGCTGAAGCATCAGACCGGCCAACAGCAAGAAAAGAGAAGAAGGAGCAAAGAATGGATTGGATTGGAGATACAAAATCCAACCCTCAAGCCTCAACACAACAGAAAACAGTGAATGAAGACAAGTGAAATCGACCAGCGCAGCAGCGAGCGTGAAACGTCCAGTCACTTTTCTGTGGCTGGTTTTTAGCGTGCATGCATAATATTATGGCAGTTTTGTAGTTTTGTCCTCCTCCTCCTGTAATCCCAGAACTATGACAAGACAAAGATGTAAGATGTGGGCACAGTAAATACGAACGAGCTGCTTTCGTACAACTTATACTATTTTTTAAGATNATGTAAGATGTGGGCACAGTAAATACGAACGAGCTGCTTTCGTACAACTTATACTATTTTTTAAGATAATCTTCGCTCCGCATTATGAAAAAATACTATCTATCTAGACTCTAGAAGAGACAACAATGAATTGTATTACCTATATGAAATGAATATCATTACATGATAAGGCTATTTTTTTCTATAAAGGTATTAGTAATATGTAGTAACGAACAACCAAAAATTTGTTCTTTTTGCTTTGTCAGTTACAATGAAATGGCTAGCTGGCTTCAGTGGCTTCTCATGACATTCAAGTGTTTTGGTCTGTGGACGAAATGGCAACAATCAACTACTACTACTATGCATATATGCATCCTTGTTGGGTGTGTGTGTGTAGGCTGGGGTGGTGAGCATAAAATGAAATATCATACCTTGCATTTTAATGCAGTTTTCAAGAAAAAATAGTAATTTTGGTAGGGTTGATGGCAGTTACTACAATGACGTAATAACATTAAGTTGGCAGTATTCCACGGAATCTCTTTTTTTCAACAACAACATACCAAAAATATTAAAACGTACAATAATAAAAATAATATCACTAATTGCAGAAATTTGAAGGCACATAAATTCAAGTCGTTTCTTGCTTATTTTGTAGTCACGGTTAATTTTCAATTTAGAAAAAAAGTAATTCATTTGTACCTGGGCAACAACATCTCGAAATGAGTTGAATGAATTCTTGGGCTTGGACATTTGATTTAATTTTGTGGATTCTCCTCACACCTTATACACTGTATTATAAAAGCACACACGTGACAAAATTTTTCACTTGAAAATCACTAAATGAAGTAGAAGATTTAGAATGCAATTACAAACTGCACTGAGTAATAGAAGACTTGAAAATTTTCTACAAAAAAAATATGTGCTCCCGACCAGTGGAATAATTAGACACTTGACTTGGTGTTGCATAGAAGCAAACTGAAGTTGATTATAGAAATCCGTTTGAATTCCAGGATACAAAAGTTTTATATGCCTATATGTAAGGTAGCAGTGTGAAAGATGAAAATCGAGAGTTCCTTGTGTGGAGGTTACATTGTTCTGAAAATGGAATGAGATGATGAGTTATGAATTCATATATTACGCTGATATTGCTGTATACGGTAACAGTGAGTATTAAACCAGTTTCCGCATTAGGTCCTACACGGTACGCCATTCGCGAAAATGTACCTTAACGTTCACATCACTTTCCTTTTGTGGCGAAAATAGATTATCGTTTAATATGTGCATGCGCAAGCTTAACTGATTTTCGTCTTTTCGTTTGATGTCATTTATAAATTATTGCTTTTAGTGCTTTTTTTAACTCTCACTTCTTGAATCCAATTGGTGTAGCCCTTTGTTTGTAGTAGTAGTAGTAGCAACACCAGCAGCGTCCATGCATTGTAGTTTAAGTACAAGCTGCAAACATGTAAAAAGACAGATGAGCTTTGACAGTTGACGCAGACGCCGTAAGCAAAAGTGTTTGCATGATAAAACGCTTGTGGAAAACCTTTGGAAGAGGATACCATTTCTGCTGACACTTTTAAAACAGGTTGATTGACAAATCTTAGTGCCCCAGCACCACCACCATAAATGCTGCCGCTCATGTCATCGTAATGTTAGTTGTAATGACTGCGATAAAAAAATAACAACATATTATACAGTGTTCGTCACTTGTCCACAGTGTACGCACAATTTTTGCTGATTATGTTCCAGTGAAAAGGGAACATCGGAAACACTGTTTAAAGTGCAAACTTTTAAAACTTTCTATTTATCTGAAATTTTTAACACTGCAATTTCATTGATTCAATACGGGTTAAAGGAAAGTATTTACAAAACATTGCTGTTTTAATATTATCATCATCACTTTATTTTTTGAACTTTCAATAAGATTCATATCTACAACAACAAGCTATTACCCATTATTGTTTATAGTTACATTTATTTAACTGAATGACAAATTTGCAAAATAATCATAATCATATATCGTCTTAGCAGGCCTTAGTTATGTACACATAAAATTTCGTTTAAAATTGAAATAAATAACCAGAACCACCAAATGAAATTGTTTGTATTTTTTTCACATTAAACATTTCATTGTACATATTATTAGTAATTACGACAACTAGATTCCATCAGTCTACATAATTAAAGCGATTACAAAGATCCTCATTGTCATCAGTCAATCAGCTATTGGATACATTTGTTAAATTATTTTAAAAATTGATATATATTTAGTCAAAAGATTTATAAATAATTTACGTTCTTCTACCGTTTCGCCAGCGTCCAGTAAAGCTTCCTGCTAAAGCTATGCATATGTTTATTAGAAACTTGGGAAAAGATTTTTTGTTTTATTTTTCATTCATATTTTTTTCTTTTTAAAGTAAAATTAAGAATCGTCATTATCTTTATTTTTTCTACCTGATTGCAACCGTTACAGTTAATTTTGTTTATTGTTTTAAAATCTACATTTTAATTACAGTGCCATTTGTTTTCCTATTCCAAAGCCTGTGCGAACACTGCTTCCATCCAAGGGCAAGCTAGCCTGAAGTGTAGATATAGCGTCTTTTGCTGCATCCTTAGCAAACTTCAATCCCATCTGAAGACCAATAGCAAATGCCTCTACGCGAGAGTCAACAAGATTACCTTCCTTTGTCAGTTCTATATAAATTGCAAAAATTAGACATATTTTATTGACCTCAACAAAACAGCACTTGTTTACTCAAAAGATTATACAAGCTGAGCAAGATGGGGAAAAATAAGGTAGGATAATTATACGCAGAAGCTATAGAGGGATCATGTCGTCGTGATCCCAAAGTTCGTAAAAGTTGATGGAAAGGTTATCATTATTACATTTTCCAACAAAAGCTGCTCAGCTTATTGCTTCCACCACCATTTTGCCATGTGAATATCTCTAAGCTCTTCTCTAACTGTATATTTTTAGCGTGTGTTTTTCATTTTTTACGACCATGTTTAATTACTACTTCATTTGCAGTTTTACAATTATCGTCCATATTTTGATGTTTTTAAAATTTTATTTTTGCATTTAAACATGGTTACAAAGTCAGCTAAAAAATTTGCAAGTTTACTTTTTATTTCACTTTAGTTTGCTGCAAATTAAAAAAATGAATGGGATACTCTTGTAGTAAAACGCTTAAAGAGGACATGATTGACTATAATGGTTCAGTTATTAAGAAAGAGCCCCCAACTAGCAGTAGTAGCACTCGTACGGAATGGAGAGATATTATTTAAAGCTGATATCATTTTGATTTTTTATCGGGCAAAATCTTAAGTACATTCTTAAATACTTTTTAATAGGTATATGCACACTTATCACTTGTTCATGTGATAACAAGTTTGCGAAAACGTTACTTTTAGTACATGCATAAATTATTTTAGAAAACGTCACTCCAACTTACTATTTAGATGCTCATGGATTTCTGAGACGGGGATCATGAGTAGGTCTACAAACTCGCCATCGCTGTTCATTGCTCTTGAGTTGAGGTTTTCTGCAGCGTCACCATTTATCTGTATAGAGGATTTATTTTTCAAAATAAAATGTCTTGCAATCATCATCATCATCAATATTAAATGCGAACAAAGCCTAATAATAATATATACATTGACGGTATTTATTTAAAATATGCTTTAATACTAATTCAACCAACAGCAGTGGAAAGTAGTATTAGTCACTATTGCTCAACTTTCCACTTTTTATCTTTTTCGTCATCGCGAGCATCTTTTTAAATCATGTCGTCTACCTACCTACTATTCTAAAAACTCAGGGTCTGGGTTTCTTGATGAAGATAAACAAGTGTAAGTGTATGATTAGCAGCGTGTACGAGAAAAAAACATGTAGGAAAAAACCAAAAAAAAAGTTTTATAAAGCGTATTGGACTTTGTCAACTGTAAAGATCTAGCAAGTGTTTGCAGAGTTTGTGTAGCGGAATCAGCTCAATTTTTGACGCTGACAAATGGACAATAATAATAATAATTTTCCATGAGTGAGATTATCTGTCATCTGTATTAGGAAATGCTATTACGTAGGTATATTTTTACTTGTAATAAATATCCAAGTACTAATAACTATATAAGCATGGAAAAAGAGCTTGTAATAGGGAAATAAATTAATGCAGTTCGTAAAAAAAGTTGAAACGTTCAGCAAGCGTGGTTTGCTTCTTGGCTTGGCTTGGCGTGGTCTGTATGGCAGTAATAAAAAGATTCTTGGATTCGATTGCAACACAGATCAAAAAGATGGTTTCATTTTTTCATAACCCAATATTATTTGTAAAACAGTATATTATACAATGTTCTTTTCATGTACTTCGGCAGAGGGATAAAGAATATATTATATATTCTTTTATTGCGATGATGATGACGAGATGTTGGAATAGAAATATATGAAAAGCTCGATTTACGCATTTTGGTCTATAAATGTTAACATGTGACATTACTCACACGCTACTACTACATTATAATTTACACTTTAAAATGTACAAGATTTGGACTGATGCTTCGAAAAAAATGACAACCCTAACATGACACCATACTATGAAGTAACACCACCTATATCATCAATGCCGACACCGACCAGATGGGAATTAAATCAGTCTTTAAACTCTTGTCATCTCCGCACTACTATTATTAGTAAGAAACCTGATAATACTTTTTTTCACATGATCCGACGAATGAAGGTTATGCAACTTTTTTCATTTTTTTGTGAACGCACCTTTACTGTGGCATATCTGATGATGGCAGATGAGCATCCAGGGTCTACGGCAAGTCTTGAGCTTATATGCGTCACCTCACCGTGCCAGCCAGTTTCTTCATGGAGTTCTCGAACTGCTGCGTCTTTGCTTGTTTCTCCCTGTTCCATCAATCCAGCTGGAAACTCAACTACAATTCGATAAAAATAATGGCAACGTTACTTTACTTGTTTGAAAAATGATGAATAGAGTTTTGAAATAAGCAGGCTAATCAAAATGATAACTTTAATATTTACCTGTATATGCTTTCAAAGCTGGTCTGTATTGACGCACAAGTACCATAACGTCGTAGTGAAGAAGCCTTCGATAAATTGCAATAGCAGCTACCTGATCCGTGTCACTTCCTCGAACGCGTGTCTGACGTGTTACTGCTTCCCACAATCTTTAAAAAATAATTATAAATAAATATGATAAATTAAATCTTCATTTTAAAATCATATTTGAAACAACGATAAGAAATGATGAAATGGTATGATTTACAAACTCGTATAATATTTAACATTCCAAATTAAATTTTGAATGATTTAAAACAGCAAGTAAAATAATCAACAAGGGCTTTTGATATAGACTAGGGAAATGTATGCATATAATTTTCAACTAACCCCCTGTTCTGCTATTTGAATATATCGCCCTTTTATTAATTCGTAAAAGTTCCCCATTTATTTTTTATTTTTTGAAAAATTATTCGGTTTCCTACCTTTCCTTTCCATTCGGATCCAAGTACTTAATTTCCGAAAATCTCAGCCAAGTTCCTTCATGAACAACTTCCTCCTTAAGGAATGTGGAAGGTCTTTGATAACCGTTGGTAAAGTGGGGCATTGTGAATATATTTTATGTCAGACTCAAACTGATATTAAAATTTCTATTTTTTTAAATTTTAAGCAGCAAGAAATTCGAATGTACTATAAAGACACTGCAAATTTTCACCAAAAGACACGATAAACTTTTAAACAATAGAATTAGCTTTTACTTTTATCGATTGGCTTTTCAAATTTCTCTGTCGTCTTTATATGTAGTCACTGTTGCACTGCCACAAAACCAACTGAGGCTGGGAAACCGGTTATGTAGACGATCTTATGCTGGACAAAGTTGGACCATTTATTATCGTCGAGAAATCATCATCGTACAATAACCAGAGCATTTTATACATGGTGATGATTAAACCGTTCTCTGGGGATCATCATCATGAAACGTTATTTATGAATAGGTAATTATGCTTCTTCTTCTTATTTAACTCCTGCTAAGCTAAGCTTAAATTTAAAAAAAATACAAAAAAAACTTTCAACTTGTTAATAAGGATGTAGGATTTTTTCATATGTTGATGATGAAAATGAAGATGGTTTGGTATAAATGAGTTTTGAATTAAAAAGTATGTATGATAATAGTTTATACATATTATTTTTAATAGAAACATAACCATTTTGTATTCATGTTTAGCAAGTATTTTCGTTTGCTGTTGTGCATATGATGATGATGATGATGAGCTTTCTCAATTTGTATCGGATAAGGAAAAGCCTCTTTTACGTATGAATATTTTAATTCATGATTTAATCCTTTCCTTAATAATGGAATAAGATATGAAGGAGCTAATCAAATGTATATGTCCGGTATAACTACAGACATGCATTTATTTTATTTGGTTGCAGACATACTTTGTACAGGATATAATCCTTATACGCAACAACGCGACGACTAGTGCAGTACAAACTACTAAGTATGGTTTGCAGCAAAAATATATTACTTTGGGATTATAATCATAATTTGATTCATTGAATTGAAATGTATAAAGATAATTTGAAAGGGTCATATTTATTAGTAATTGGCGGTACTTGTAGTTAGCAGACGTCAATATTTAATAGGAAAAAAAATGATCGTGCATGCACTTTTGCATATAGTAGCCTTATTGTACCATTATAGGAAACATTAAGTTATTAAGGAAGATGAAACATTTTACATCCGTCTTTGCAAAAAACACCAGCGTCAGTGTCCCTGGGATTGAAGTTTTAGTTTTTGCCAGAAAATGAAAATGAATCTCTTTAATTGAACAATATAAAAAATGAGTAGCGCGTGCGTTTTATCAGGTCAGCTTATAATGAATTTTGAAGGATGCATCAACGGGCAGAGGTTAACTTCCCCTAACGTCTTTCTGCTTTATATAGACATGCTGCTAATCACCAGAAGTTAAGTGTTGAAGGTTAAAGCAGTATTAGTGGATTATTCGTTTCCAGATTTGAACTGGATTTCTCTCCAATAAAATCCGTCAAAGGGCATGTACCTAAAAGACAAAAATGAACCCGTCTAAATTGATATTTTAAATACAGTTTATGTGGAAGCGTCAATTAATCAGTATGCAGGTGCTATGAACAAAAATCAAAATACGTTCGCAATCTTTTTTTTGGTCTGCATTAACAGCATTCAATACGCAATACATTTTTCCTCCATTTCATTGTGAAGGCGACAACATTTATTTTTAATTGACTTGCTGCGCTCCACTAGTATGTATGATGCACTAATCACTAACACTACCTAAGCTACTTGCTACTGTAAGTGTTTTCTGAATTAGATAAGGAACATATATGGTTAAAAAATTTAATCATCATCATCGCCATCACGATCCAATAAAACATTAAAAATAAAGACGGACAATGAAAAACAAAATAGGTTTGCTGAAATACAACTTTACTTAGTCGATAATTTATTATGGATTGCCTAAAATAAATATTTATGGATGATGCGCTTCATTTACACTTCTTGCAAGTTTGTTTACTTCATTCAATACTGTTTATTTGTATAAAAGGGTATGCTTACTTATGCTTATTTATTTATTTCTCAAGTCAGTGGAAACCTTCCAGTGGATAATAAAAATGTATCTGAAACCTAAACATCTAAACACGGTTTTATTAAGTTGACGATAAGCCTTTAAGTTCTGACATCACAATCGGGGTAAGGTGATATTCCATTTTGTCTTCCAAGAATCGTTCCCCTTGAAAGGCTATTTATGTTATTTGTGTGCTTGTGGTAACATGCTCAACTAAAGAAATTGTGTTTTGTTGTTTTATTTCATCAAATGTCAAATGCATCAAACATCAGACCAGATAGTCAGAATGATTAAGTAGTGGCACTATCCCCATAAAAAGTTTCTTAATTTATATAGGACCATATAAGTCACTATGAAGGCACTTGAAAGTTTTGATGGCTACTTGTAGTTTTTATTTTGGATGTTTGCACCGTAATTTTAACAAATTAATTACAAGAAATAGTTTTGCACAACGAATTAGAATCTGGAAGGTATCAGATTGCGCTACTAGACTGAGTAATTGACAACACAAAACATGATCCAATCACATTATTATTATTGCTTACTAATTCTTGTTTTAAATTTTTTATTGCCCAAATACTGAATACATATTATTAACGATCAGTCTAAAGTCTGTAATACACAATTTTCATATCTATTAATACATGCATACGTTTTAAATAAATAAATAAATACGCAGCTACCTAAGCTAATTACAACTAGTTTAACCTTTCTACGCAGCTAGTTCATGTTTTGTATGTACGGGCACGTTTCGACTTTTTTGCAGCTCCGATTTTTCCCAGTTTCTCCTCTTCCTTCTCGCGGGCCTGAGCAGTTAAAAAATCATGGAGAAAACAATTATCCGCAGCAAAATTCTCTTTCGGTTCAGGTGGTTTGTAGAATAAAACCCGAATGTTGTTTGAGCCTATTTCTTGAACGATTTTGTCTTGACGTAGCAGGATTCTAAATAAGAAATAAAATGCCATGTATAGCTTTTGTAAATAATTCTTGTCATCTTTACTTTTTAAAAGGATAAATGACAATATTATCTTTAAATACCGCAATAACGCAATCAGCCATAGGTACGGAATCTTCTACCAAGTCCTGAAGAAGTCCTGCTTGGCCATTCTCGTACTTTTCCTTTAGTGTATTGAAAAGGGTGCGTTCGGAGGTACAAGTTTTTAGCGGAGGCAGGTACGCATATCTCGCCTCCAGTTTATTGTTACAAAATTCCAATACTAATCGTATTTGAGGATCATTCTTTAAGGCATCCCCAAGCCACTGCAAAATTTTGAAGACAAATGTGTTAAAATTGTATGAGCACTAACATTAAAACGATTTAAATGTTTTTATAAAAAATAAAATAATTTAATTACTAGTTTCACCATTTTCATATCATCCGATACATGTAACTCGTAAACTCTTTTCAACAGTTGATTTAAAGTTGGCCTTATCTCTCTTCCTTCAAGGTACTCAGTTTTCAGCAACTTCAAAATTTTTGACTTGACAAAGTACTTCAACCCTCCTTTACAATCGTCATGAAGTTGCCTTCAAATAAAATAATAAAAGAATCTATTATATTTTGTATTTTTAATGCCATCATATCAAATTTGTATGACCAATAACCACAAACGAATAATTATTGTCAACTCCAGATTTTCTAATGTAAAATAATTAATGTTAATAATAATATATTCACGTCTAGCTTACCTTGATTTGGGTTGGCCACTTGTCCCCTTCAAAGTTACCAATTCCCCAAGTCCTCCATCATTACGGCGCACTGGCAATTTTCGATCCATATGTTTGTATTACAACAAATTGTTTATAGGTAGGTAGAGGTCCTTTTTAAACTTGAGTTGAGTTTGATTGATGATAATCACTAATCACTGTCCGGCGAAACGAGCTACAAACTACCGGTAACAGACAATATACAAATTTTCAACAAACAATTATAACAAAACTCAAAATTTTCATGACAATTTGACAGAAACCAAAAAATTTATTTTATGACTAACTGATTCTGATTCTGCGAAGTAAAGAATTAGGGAAACAAGTCTTTCTTCCGAGGCATCTACTATTCGAATGAGTGCAAATAAATAATAATATGGCATAATATGTACTACGTACCTGACTGATTCCTTGATTTGACCTATGTTTTAGTTTGTCCGCCCGTACGCATGTATAATATCTATTTACATTGTACCCTCAGTTGACAGTTTCCTGAGAGGTCAGCTTTTAACAGTATTGACTTTATTCGATAATACAATTATTTCTGACATTTAGCACAAATACTGTAAATACTGACCACTGTAGTTGTATTTTTTAATTTGAATAAAATGTCAAAATTGAAATTCAACAAAATTGGTGACCTCTCATGCAAAATAAACTTTACAGTCACAATCACAATGAATACAATATCTGTTTCCTTTCGAAAATTCCATGTTTCCAAAGTTCCATTGAACTCAAACATGATTTTTTAGTATTGCAAAAAATTACATGCAAAACAAAACAATATGGGCTAACGTGCTGTCTCTCTTTTGTCTCTACAAAGGTCATTGGAAGACACCTTTGCAGTTTTGCACCACGGCGCGAAGTTTCATTTCTTATTTCTCCCTTTCGGTTGAACAAAAGACAAAACATTGGGCGCATCCATAGATCACGTTATAAAAAATTGATTCTAAACTGAGTGAGCATTGCATTCCTATTCAAAGACAAATAGCGACAAATGCGAATGGCTAGGTGAATTACATACAAATATTTTGACAAGGTGACATTGAATGACCCCTAATCACTCATGTGGTTCTCGTAGTGAGCACAAGGATATTATTTTCATTCCACCAACAGCCAGCAACCATCCAACCTCAATAGCAGCAAAGAAAGGCCACTTCTAGAAAAAAATACTTCTTGTTCTTTACGTTTACCTGATGATGATGAAAAGCCGCATTTTAGATTGTGTCATTGCATTGATGTGATGTAGGCAGCCTCTCCTCGTTTCGTCGTCAGTCTGTGATGTAACTGCTGCACAACAACAGCATCAGTACAATTTGGTGCAGTTGTATAGTTGTGGAGCAATTAAGTTAAGTAGAAAATGCAAATAATGATTACGTTGCAACTTTGATAGCGTTTTCAAGTGTTTTTGTTGTCGTCGTCCCTCACTTCATTACTTATCCAAACAACTTGTATATTATTTGTGCGATTTTAGGGTATAAAAAAGAGTCAGTATTGAAAATAAGCGCTTTTAGTTGTTAGTTGTTGAGTAGAGTCGACAGTGGTTGATTGTCTCATGACAATCAATGACGTTAGCAGTTAAAGTAGCCCGTTGTAGTATTCTAAACAGAGTAAATGATTTATTTTTCAAACCAGTAACGTGTAAGCTTCCTCTGAGGCACTATCATCATCAGTTGCCCCAGCACAATTTTCGTAACCAGTTTTTGTACGGAAAACCGTTAATTAATGCTGGCTTTCCAGTAAGGAGGGGTCAGCGAATTTACGCCTCAACTATGGCTCCAACTCCAGGAAATTTAGAGGCTATTAAAGCCAAAATCGACGAGTTGATTGGTCAAAACGATATCATTATTTTCAGTAAAACATTTTGTCCATTTTGCAAAAAGGTAGCAGAATTGTTGTTTTTAATTGTGATAAATGTTCTCTGGTTTTGTGCAAACTTGGTTTTCGAATTTTCACTTGGAAATTGATTTTTCTTGCAGATTAAAGCTCTGTTCATCGAGTTGAATGTCGGCTATCATGCTGTCGAATTGGATCTAATGAGCATAGGTAAGAAAATTTTAAATCTAACATAAAGTAGTGTGTGATATTTTAAAAAGCTGGTTGTTAGTTTGCAGTGTTTTGTAATAACTTTCAACTACTTGCTAATAATGACTTTAGAGCTAGTTAAATCAATAATAACATAACATCATTGAAAAATTTACCTTGTAATTAGGTGCATACTTGAAACAGTCTATGCTCATCAATTTAAGAGTGACATATGACATTAAAGTTAATTTCCATGTCATTATTGAGCCCATTCATGGCACATTTTTGTGTTTTGCCATATGACGTGCTGGGGAGCATGTACATGTTGGAATTATCTAATAGACTACTTCATTGAAAAACATGGAACATTTGTTGAATTGAACGTGATGCGGGATTGGAAACACGTAATATTCCAATTTTCTATCAGTCAGTTATGCACTATTACGGTACAATAACAGGGTATCTTGGAACATCTGCCAATGGTGCCAACTGCCAAGTCCCAATCAATACTCCAGCTAGCTACTTTTGTTAGTGTGTGTGTGTACGCAAGTTAGGTTGTTGTAAGGTGAGATAAGATGTGCCTATACATGACATGAATGTCAGGAATGTCAAGCAAACATGTAGACGGCTCATAAATAAACTGCTTACATTCTATCTAATATCCTGTTTGCATTCATTCCATTCTGCAGGAAACCTTTAATGATGTTTAGCGACATAATGTTTCAAATTGTTAGTACAAAAGGGATATAAAATGATTAGTTGGCGTCGGTACAAACCCAAATTTGTTCATAAAAGATATTCGACCAAGATATCTATCTAAAAAGTTGTTGCATGAATAGTCAAATTTAGGCTAAATATCATAAATTAATATGTCATCATCAAATAAATTAAATGTTTCCTTCTATAAATCGTTTAAGTAAACCAAAAAAAGTAATTTCTACACTGGTTTTTTGAAAGTGCAATTGCAAAAAAATGGGAGTTATCAGCTCAAACTGCGCGAGCAAAAAAATTATCAGCATCAAATCTGTAGATAGTGATAGTGTGAATGAAGTCTTAGAAAACATTGTCGACATCAGTGATAATGTAAGCTGTGATGAGGTAAGCCTGCCTATTTAAATTTATTTTTTCTTTGTACACATAAAATTTCTAGATGAAGGTTCGTTGTGGCAAGACGCGCTTCAAGCAAAAACCAACCAACGGACCGTTCCAAATGTGTTTGTCAAGGGACAACACATTGGCGGTTGCGATGATACTTTTCGAGCCCATAGCCAGAATAAATTGTTGCCTTTGATTCAGGGAAGTGATGGCGGTGATCAAGTACCAACATACGATTATGATTTCATTGTACTTGGAGGAGGTTCTGGTGGTTTGGCTGCTTCCAAGGTGAGCACAATTTAAAATTAATATGATATACCAGCACCAGATCTGTACTTTGTTTCACGACGTTCCTCAAGCTCCTGAACAGTATCGCAATTTAACGTGCTATTTTTTGTAAAAAAACAGGAGGTTGGAAAAATGGGAAAGAGGGTAGCAGTGTGTGATTTTGTTCAACCTACTCCAATCGGCACACAATGGGGTCTAGGAGGAACTTGTGTTAATGTAGGATGCATTCCCAAAAAGCTAATGCATCAAGCATCGCTTCTAGGTACAGCCATGGGAGATGCTCCTTCATTCGGATGGAATTTTGCTCAGGCCCGTAAGTATTCATGACAGATATGCCACAAAATAAAAGTTACTTAAGAATTGCATGCGTCAAGTGTTGCATGATGTACTAAAAAATTTTACTTTATTTGAATTCCAGCAACTCATGAATGGGGTACATTGGTTGAAAATGTGCAAATGTACATCAAATCTTTGAACTGGGGATATCGCGTCGCTTTGAAAGATGCTACTGTAACCTACCTGAATGAATACGCTACTTTTGTGGATAATCATACCATCGAGGTTCGTTATCATTCAATACCTTTACCTATCTATACTTTTTTCTATTCATAAAAGCTTTTGTCAGTTTGTTTTGTTATGTATTATATTATTTGGATGTAAGCATTAAAGTGTATTTTTAAACTTAATATTGCAGACCATAAACAAAAAGGGCAAAAAACAAACATTGACTGCAAACAAGTTTTTAGTTGCTGTCGGTGGGCGCCCAAAATATCCTGATATTCCTGGAGCATTGGAGTTGGCTATAACATCTGATGATATTTTTTCTTTACCCTATAATCCTGGAAAGACTCTATGCATTGGTGCGTCGTACATTGCTTTAGAATGTGCTGGATTCTTGGCAAGTTTTGGAATTGAAACATCTGTGATGGTAGGTGTTATATAAAAAGACGTAATGGCAGTTCTGAAAATCAGTGAACTCAATTTGAATATAAACTTTATTTTCTCTGCAGGTTCGGTCAATTTTATTGCGTGGATTTGATCAGCAAATCGCTGAAATGATTGGTGAACACATGGAGAGTCACAATATAAAATTTTATCGGGGATGGGTTCCGACTGAAATTATTAAACTCGAAGATGCTAAGGATGGAAATCCGCCAAAGCTGTTGGTAAAAGCAAAAGAGTCGGACGGACAGGAAACTCTCGACATTGAAGTGAACACCGTGCTTCTTGCAATTGGTCGTGATCCTTGCACAAAGAACCTAAATTTGGATAAAGCTGGTGTCAAGTTAACAAAGTAAGGCATCGTGGATTTCAAGGCTGTTCTTACGATAACTGGCCAAATTAATATCATGTATTCATATATATTTAAATCAGTATGAATAATTCATTTTAATACTTTATCAGATCCGGGAAGATTATAACTAATGATGCCGATCAAAGTTCAGTAAGCAATATTTATGCTATTGGAGATGTAGCTGAGGGCCGTCCAGAGTTGACACCTGTTGCCATTCGAGCAGGAGTACTTCTTGCAAAGGTAGTTGTCAAATAGAGCAACAAACATAATTGCAAAAAGATTTTAATGTACGAATATAAGCAAAAACCTGTATCATTTTTTTCGATGTTTTCAGCGACTATTTGAAGGTGCTTCAACATTGACGGATTACGACAAGGTTCCTACAACTGTGTTTACTCCTTTGGAATACGGCTGTATTGGAATGTCTGAAGAGGACGCGATCAAGAAATTTGGTAAAGATGATATTGAGGTGTATCATACAAACTTTCAGCCATTGGAGGCCACTCTTCCAAAACGTGATGAAAACAAGTCTTATTGTAAACTTGTTTGTGTCAAGTCTCAGAATGTAAGTAGCAACAACATTCATAATGATGACATTTGCTTCTAAAGCTTAATAGAATCATTACTTATAAACATGTAACATGATTGCTAACACGAGATTCTCTGCTGTAGGAGCGTGTCGTAGGATTCCACTATCTCGGACCAAATGCTGGAGAAATTACCCAAGGATTTGCACTGGGTATAAAGTTGGGCGCAACTAAAGCAGATTTTGATTCCACCATCGGAATTCATCCGACTTGTGCAGAAGTACAAAATACATCCTTTTTCCCGATGCGTAGTAGTTTATAAAAGTCAACTTTTTAATCTTTTCGTGTGGACTGTTATCTTAATCTTTTATACTCGTTCTCTTTGCAGACGTTTACCACATTGCATATTACCAAGTCCTCCGGTGTGAGCGCTTTGAAGACAGGATGCTGAGGTTAAAGAGGTGTGCCACTGCATTTTTGCTTAAGCACACTAGCTAATTAATTCTTTATTTAATTCTTCGTCTCAACACGTAAGATTCTGGTCTTACTTATGACAATGCTACTGTAAACCTGATTACCAGGTGTGTAGCGTTTGATATTGTTTTGATGAGGTTTCCAAATAAGAATTTTACAGAGAGAGAGAGAGAGGATTTATAATGTAATATCAAAAGATGGTACTTGTATGTACAACATAATATCGCGCAAGTACTTTGTAATAATGGGTATGAGCCATTCTGTGTAATGTTAATTCTTCTTGTTGCCTTTGTAGTCAATAATGGCTACATTTTAAGGTTTGTATTGAATTTTGTTTATTTGTAACGACATCTATTGTAACGAATGCTTCTTCTGTAAACTGTCATCGATAAGTTTAAAACGGGGTAATTTCCGAACACTTATTCACCTGCCAATTAATAAGAATATTATGTAATACATAATCCCTAAATTTTTGTAGTAACGAATTGGCGAGCAAAAGTAA
Organism: Homidia socia; assembly: GCA_036850745.1. Lineage (NCBI taxonomy): Eukaryota > Metazoa > Arthropoda > Collembola > Entomobryomorpha > Entomobryidae > Homidia > Homidia socia. The sequence goes on from JAANSP010000093.1 coordinate 27,175, forward strand.
ATAAACAAAAAAAAGAAAAAAATCCAAGTATTTTGTTAATATTTTTGTATTTACCAGTTTTACCACCGAAAAATGTAAAAAAAAACATGTGAGGCCATATTTCAGTTTATAACGCCAGACAAGACAGACAGATTTGTTTTGTCTCTGATATAATGCTTTCTTATCAAAGTCTCGAACAAGGTGAAGGACTACCACAATGTTGTGAATTTATCACCCCAACAATGTAACATGCGAGAGTCTACCAAAGTACTAAAGTCATATTTTTTGTCTAAAATTAATTCATGTCCACTTTTCAATTCACTATCGGCCGGTGTAACATTGTATCTTCTAATAATAACTCCATGCCTTCCTAGAATTCGACCAGGTAGAACAGGCAGACATGCGAAACTAGCAGTTAGGAGTTACCTCTATGATGGATGAGAAGCGTAGCACCAGGTTTAATTACACCCTTTTTCATTATCTATCGATTACATTAATATTGCAGGTCCATCAAAATGCTATAATGGGTTTATTGGTTTATATTTAGGAAAAGACGCAGTTCCTTTATGTTCACTAGTATTTTTTCTGTTTTCACCTAAACATTTTTCATATTATTTTATTTATTTTTCATTTTTATCTAATCAGTTAACGAGGGATCATTTGTTTTTATTACGTCCCCGCTTCCACTTACCTACCACCTGCTGTCAGTCAGCTAAACAATTGCCATTACAAAATTAGACAGCGATTATGATTAGCAGATCATCATAGCGGTTGTTAAAAGATAGCTTGTGCGTTTTTGGCGTTTATCATCAAAATAATATATGATTTTTAATCGCCGTTAATCAAAGTAAAAGATGATAGCCTTAGCTTAGCAAGTTGTGGTGGTGCTAGTGCTGGGGGATAACGAATCATGATGATCACGCAGCAGCAGCAGCCAGCGCAGCGTTAGTGATTCACTTCTTGTACCTTACCAACAGGCACAAAACTAATGCAGCAGTAAATATAGCGGCACCACCACAAACTCAAGTTCGCAGTGGTCGTCGTCGCAGTGAAAATATTAGTAAGGCAAGTATGTTATAGTGAGCAGAAGAGGAGCAGCGCAGTAGCAACGTTTTCTGTTTTCTATCATTTCGTAATACTCAATACTCAACTGAGCACAATCAGTGCAGTGTAGGAAAAGAAAAGCAGATAAAGATGTAAAGACACGACACAAGATCATCTGTTTTCTGTTCTATTCTCTCTATACACTTTGCAATAATATTTTTGCCATTGTCGATTCTCTCCTCTGCACTTGCTTCGCCACAGCCAACTGAGCCAACCATTTTACCGTTATTACATGGCGAAGAACGGCAGAAAAGAGAGAGAGATGCGAGGATTTAGAAAGGTAACCTGACTCTCGAGAGAGGTTAGGCGATAAAAAACAAGATTCTTGATTTTTTAAAAGAGGAGATTGAATTGAAGTTGAGGAGACAGTGACTCCACCAATATACTGCTACTACAACATACATAATAAATAATATTAATATAATAACAAATAATAACAAATAATAACAAGACAAGTGCAGTAGCAACATCATCAGTTGAGTTCTTATAGTAATAACAATAATAAAAAACTGCAAAAGTCGCAATTTTTAAACGTTAAGTGTATGTAATATATTGATAGTGTTGTTGTTGCAGTGCAGTAATTATATTACTAATCTGACTTGACTTGGGAATGATGATGATGACACGATACAAGTTGTTAAACTCGGGGACATTTTTGCCCAAGCAACTGTTTCTGTTTGGTGATGCTGGTGGTGTGTGTGGTTAATAAAAGAGCAGAGAGCTAATTGGATTATAAAATTGAAACTATTAAAAGATTTTTAATGAAAGGTCAAAAACGTGATTGTTGTGAGTTATGTGGTGGTGATGATGGTGATGTTGACAATGAGGACAAGTGGAGAATAGAGCAGCAGCACAAGTTGGCAACAACATTTTAATATAAAAGGTGGAAGGAACTGTAAGCATTGTTAAAGGTTATGATGATATTATCCGTTTGATTGTTGTTTGTCGGAAATGAAAATTTGGTTGGAACAGAATAATTTGAAAAAGGATATCATTATATTATAAAACATTTTTTTGTTATCTTGCTTTGTGCATTTCACAAGAGGCCAAACGAACAGTGGCTTGACTTTCTTAAATTGTTAGATTATTAGTATTGTAATTTGGTGCTCCGCTCCATATGCTTTTTTAATACTTTTTATTAAATTTATTTACCAAGATACAGTATTAATGGAGTACAGGAAGTAGTTACAAAGTTACAAAATTTACTTGTTGTTAAGGAAACGTGATTTTTGTTCTTGTTTGGGTCGTCCACGTGAAATTTCACCGAAACTCTTATGACTTACTACTACTACACTACTACTGCCATCATCACGTAATCACATTAATAAACATACCAGTCTGCTGTTGCTATTATTGTAGTGTCGGCCTCCCGCTCCTGTATATCTTTTCAAGGTCAAACAGGTAATTAAGAAATAAATTGTTTATAAACATAATAGCTGTTGTTATCCTGCGATTGGAAAATCACGCACACACACGTGCAGTAAAAAATGCGCATTGCACAAATTATTACCAGCGTTTCGTGGAACAATTCAATTTATGAGACTATGTGAACATTTATTACTGGCAAAGGTTGTGGTTAATGCTAGTTAATTTTAAAGTGGAAGGATTTATTGTTTGAAGATTAGATTAGAGGAATCATAATTTAGAATGTGTCAAACAATAATTTTGTCTCTTTTATGCAGGATGCGGAGTAAAAGAGAATTGCGAGCTTAGTGCCAACTAGCACTTATCAGAATCTCAAAACTGGGCGCAGAAACAATCCCCACATAATGAAAACGCACTTCTCAATTTTCTCAAACTCTGACATGAACAAGATCCGGTGCTAAAATGCCATTTTTTAAGCGTAAACTTTTCCTTCGAAACACGGAAAGCAAGCAGATTCCCAGTCCACAAAATGGTAATTTGATTTTATTTCTGCAGGATTCCTCTTTGTTGGTCACAAAATTATGTGGTGTCAGGCGGTTATGATGAATTATTATCATTTGGTTTTCAGGAGTTGTCGGCATTACCTCACCGGTGTCTCATAAAACCTTTGTACAGCCTATTCCCCCTTTACAAAACTTTGTACCTCCGCCAGATCTCATAGCAGACTCACTGGGCAAGTCGAATCGACGAAGTGCTTCCACCGTAGCTGAAATTAAGACTTGGGCTAGTAGCTATTTTAGTGCCTTCCTACGCCATGAAGGTGTCGAAGATCTGTTTTTGCTGTGGGATAAAATTTCCACATTCCTCAACGAGGAGTTTGACCAGAGTAGGGTCGAGGATGAAGCTTTAAAACTGAAATCTCAAATTGAAGCATGTTCCGCTGTGATGTCAAGTATTGAGGTAACGAACATGGTCGATGGGAATTTGAATGAAGATGAAAAAGACTGCGTATCCTGGATAAAAAATATTCACACACAGCTCTACGACGTATTGCAGACTCAGTATGTGCTCTATTGTAAATTTTATTTATGTCACTTCAGCAAAGGAGGGGTTATTATAAGGGCCATTTTTGGGCCCAAATTCAAAAAAATCTTTTCATATCTAGTTTTGTAGAGCTCTTCAAGCTGAGTATGCTGGCGAAAATTTCAGGTCGGAAAACCCTTCCTGAAAAAAGTTATGGCAGATTAAAGTTGGCGTCTCAACGCCCCCAAAAAATTCGAAAAGTTTTCGAACAAAAATTCACAACTTCCGTACTACATAAGCTAGACGTCTATGTGATGGCTCATATTGACCAGCATGAAGTACTTTATCATTTACGCATCAATAGACCAAATGCATGCATTAGCCACATGAGCCATGGTCAAAACATGTAAATGAGAGCAGGTCTCCTGAGAGAAAAAAAAATCTGCCGAAAAAATGGAAAGGTGTATCAACTTGATTCCTTTTCAGAACGAAAGCCCTCTTAATTGTCTACAAACAATATAGTGGGAAAAATTCCCCGAGCTCCCAGTCAGTGGTGGCACCAATTTAAATATTGGTGTTCGTACTTCAAAAATGGCCAAATATGTAAAAAGTTGATATACTCGTTCTTTGAAACTGATATTTGTTCAGCAGACTGGGCTGAGTCTTCTGGTCAAAGTTTCAGTTCAATCCAAGCTTACTGAATAAAGTAATGGCAACTTAAAATTAGCACCTCAAACCCCCCGAAAAGATCGAAATTTTTTCTAACAAAAATTCATAACTTCAGTAGTACATGAGCTATTCGCGTATGTGATGGCTTATATTAACCAACATGAAGTGCCTTATCATTTACGCATCAGTAGACTAAGTGTTTGTTTCATCCACATGAGCCATGGTCAAAACATGTAGAAGTGAGCAGCTCTCCTGGCACAAAAAAAAATCTTTCCAAAAAAATTGAAACCCATATCGGCTTAATTTCTTCACAGAACGAAAGTACTCTTGATTATGTACAAATATTATAGTGAGAAAAATTCTCTGACCTCTCTGTCTAC